>JAFBJS010007601.1:4116-32211 GCA_016785265.1 Paraplagusia blochii | reverse complement strand
TGGATGCAGTGAGTGAGGACATGGAGGTAGTTGGAGTTAGAGTAGAAGATACAGAAGAGGAAAAAGGGACAAGCTGAAAGGAAAAAAATAAGAAGATTGAAGTCAAATGGAAATATAAGTAAACAAACGTTAAAAACAACACTCACTGATTTTTTTTATCTGCTCCAAGATCTGGACAACATGGATCCTTAACCTCCTCACTCACTCCCCCCAGTTAAAGTATCTCACTGTCAGCCTGAGGACAAGGCACGGAGTGACCTCAATCCACCTCAACTAAAACAAAGCCATTCACAAGGTCACGGCAGTTTGACTAAATGCTTGTGAATGTTTTTCAGAGCCGAAAGAAAGGACGTATAATATCGAGGTCATACTTTTATTTTTTTTTACTGTCAACAGGTCACGGGAAGAGAGGAATTTTAAAGGTTTCTACCCTTTGAGGCGTTCCTCTAAGGAAGAGACCTATAGATGGAAAACAATATATATATGTACAAATGTAGCCACCATAAAAGGATACAAGATATTGGACTCTCTGATCCAAAGAATCTGAAAACCTATGAAGGACAGCCTATTCCAATCTATCGGTAAATGCACATTAAAGTCAGAATAAAGCTACTACTAGGGATTGGGATTATGTGAATTTTTGTGCCCAGCACTGGTTTTTGTCTCTAAAGACGTCACAATTGAACCATATGTTGGAATACTGTGGTACAAGGAAATGTGATTTTTATTTTTCCTAACATACACTATCATTCAAAAAGTTTGGATCACTTTATTTTTGAAAGAAAATCACTGCTTTTTAAAAAAAATCAAGATAAGTTGAAGTTAAGAATTAATCAGATATATATTCTCTATATTACTAATAAAAAATGACTATTCTGGCTGCAAATGTCTAGTTATTTTGTGCAATATCTACCTAGTGTCTTTTTCTTTTCTTTCAGCTTGTCCTTTTCTCAGGGGTTGCCACAGCGAGTCAAAAACTTCCATCTCCTGTCCTCTGTATCTTCTACTCTGACTCCAACTGCCTCCATGTCCTCCCTCACTGCATCCATCAACCTCCTATTTGTCTCCTACCTGGTAGCTCCATCTCTAGCATTCTTCTTCTATAGTTGCTGTCCCTCCTCTGAACATGTATACACTATGTAGTTATCAATATCTACATAGTGTATAGAGGACTCGTAGGGGACATAGAGGAATAGAGGAATTGAATTGAGTTTGCTCATTGTGTCAAAAGGCTGATGGACGATTGTGATACCTGTGCTGTAAGTACTGCAAACGGAGGACGAAAGCAAATATATTTGCTTAGAAAAATATATAGAAATAATATATATAGAATACATCTATTCTAGTTTATATATACTGTATATAAATATATATATATAAATATATATATAAATAAAATATATTAGAAAAATGTACTCATGTTTATGTACAGGAAATATATTTTTTTCAAATACAAATCATCATTTCAAAATAAATGTGAAACCTACCATTATTAGTATAATTTCTTGATTTTTGTTATGCAGATTTACATAATTATACCGCTACACAAATGTAAATATACATTTCAAACCTCAAATTTGTACAATATTAAATGATCTTTTTGTTAAAAATTTACTGGTATTTATTGCTTTCGGTTCCAAACAGTATCCACATTCAAGTTTTTATATTTTATGAAATAAGCAATTAGTCCCAAGTTTCACGCTGGGGTAGGAAATGAATGACCTTCAACAGCTTAAATGCGGGAAGAAGGGGCAACTTAATCTCCATCTTTCTAAATTTGATTTTGAAAATGCCCTTTTGGAAAAGTCAATCAAATTAAACAGGACTCAAAGTGTTCTGTCGGACACTAAAGATGTTGGCTGCTGCCTTGATGGATGTGTATTTCCTGCCAATCAGCTCCGGGTTCTACAGAGAACCATAAATCACATTCAATTATCCCTCTCTCGCTCTCTCCCTCTGCGCTCCGACACTTCTGCTACTTTAACCGATTGCCAGCGAGGAGCGTCACAGTCGTTCATCTGCAGCTTTTAAAGTCACATTTGAACCTCGGCCGCTGCCTTGGTAATCACATCAGAGACTTTTTTAATGTAGTTACCTTCTTCTTAATGCAGTCTTATTCAAAATCCAAATCCACGTTTCATGTTTTATGCATAGCCGACCTTGTCGTTTATAAATAAACACAGATTCTGAGTAAGTAATTCACTCCTGCTCCACTTTGCACTTCAACCAAGACCACCTAGGAGAGACTCTTTCTGGGCTAAGAGCTGCTGCTTCTGCCTGGGAATAAAGACACCATTCATTGACTAACTGACCCAATTAATGTTGACTCAGGCAGTGGGGGAAGAAAACACCAAAACATACGCTGATTTAAATTCCCTGACCCCACAGGCTGCCCTGGACTTGAGGGCTTAGCTACGAACATGCTAAATATTGGACTATTTACTGCAGTTTTTGAGATGATGGCCACAGGATCTGATCGCCTTAGACCAGGGGTCTAGAACAGAAAAAGAAAACTTTGCAAACATTCATTCATTCATCTTCTTCTGCGGCTGGCGCCACCCAAATCACATTGCACCGTATTGTGAGCCTTCTTGTAGGTGGTGAGCCGACAAGAAGCTATATGGGTCGGGACGGTGCTAAGCTCAGAGCACCTCAGTGGCAACCTGGCAGCTGGTGGATTGGAACCTGAAGCCTTGCGGACCCAAGTCTGCTTCCTTAACCACTAGGCCACCACTGACACTTAACAAATGGTGTAATAATAAAAGTTCTGGGACATACAATTGTGGCCACACTGACCACCATGATTGCACACGTTAGAATCCCATTGTAAGTATAATCTTTGCTCAAAAAGCACAGGAACAGTACCATTTTGATTCTTTTTGGACTGATTAAGTTTTTGGCACAAATCCTGCGGGCACCTTAGGGAGATCATGGGGGCTACTAGGTGCCCCAAGGTAAGCAGGTTGGTGACCACTGCCTTAAAGTAAAGATGCTTACTATTGTTCACAGGTTGTCCCTCACCCACCCTTGGTCTGTTGTAAACTGCTGATCATCTCTTTCACGCTCATATGTGTCCGGCAGAAACGCCGGACAAGGCCGGACAATGGCCTTGTTATTCACACACCATTGATTCACAATAAATTCAACGCTTGGCCAAGCTGGTCCAGGACCAGACACAGCTGTTCTTCTTCAGAAGTACATACAGTACTCTAAAGCAGAAGTTCTCAACTGGTCTGGTTTCAGGACCCACCATTTTTATTGTCCCGGCATAAGCCTGTGACCCACTAAAAACTGGTTTGCGACAAAAAGTGAGTCACAAGCCACTAGTTGAGAATCAGACAGTCTCTGTCTTGATGACACCAACACTGGACTGTAATATCCTTTCAGGTTACAGGTGGTATTTTGAAAGATTCATTTGAGAGATTATACACTTTCCCCCAGTAAGCAACTGGTTGATGATCACTTTTATAAAAAAATTTAAAAAGTGGACATTTGGTGTAAAGGCTCTGATCACTTTCTGTGCCACTGGCTCTGTAATAACAAAGATTTATTTGCCTCGACGTGAGTAAATTCTCTACATTTCACCTCTTCTTCCTATATTGAGACTTGCCCCTCTCTTTGGAAACCATTAGCATACCGTTTGCACAGTAAAGTGAAACAAGAACATTAATCATAGTCCTTTATCACGGAGGCCCAGAAGCAATGTTGGGAAGTTCTCCTAGGGTCTGTTGCAGTGCAGTGTGATTTGGGTGGCGGTCATGGAGATTATTTCTCTGTGACCTGATAACGGATAAACAGCCAAAGACGGATAAATCCTGATCCAATCGATGGGTCCGGCTTTTCTTAAATCCCTTTTTACCGGGTCATCAGTTGTTTCAGGACATATCTCCCCAAACAAGTGATGTTGTCATCACGCCAACATTTTCAACTCACACCTCAGAATGTCCTCTAAACGTTCTGGTTGCTTTAATTCAGTGCTTCTCAATTATTTTCTGTTATGCCCCCCTAGCAAGAAGAAAACAAATCCCCCGCCCCCTGCAAGAAAGAGATATAGTTCAACTAACAAGGATGTGCAATTACACTTTATTGTAGTACACCGAAAAAAAAAATGTTCCCCAGGGTCTTACGCGCCCCCTCAGCATCGCACTGCGCCCCCTAGGGGCCCCGCCCCACTATTTGAGAAGTACTGCTTTAATTCAAGCTTTTCCATAAGAGTGGCACCCCCTGGAGTTTAAAATTCACCCTAAAACCACTGAGTAACATTTTTTTTTTTACATCAAGCGCCCGAGGCTCTACTGATAAAGTTGAACCACATCACGCAATGTCAAATTTATTTAAAACGCACCTTTAAAACAAACAGGTTAATTACAAGGGTGAGGTAGACAACAGACAGAATCCCTCCGCAGCCAAGGGGGGACGTGGGGGTGGGAGTAGTGGGACGGGCTCCAGAATCTCAGCCAACATCAGCCACATTAAGAGAGTCATAATAATGTGGCTGAAGTCTGGCACAGATCTAAGAGAGTCTCGTACATGGAGCTCATTAAGACGAGCTGCACTTTACACGCAGCGATGCTCTAAATTCTGCCGAGCCCTCAGGATTAGAGAGACCTTTTGTTTTTTAATCTGTGTGTTCTGGATTAGGGGGCTGCCGTCCATTAGGTGGAAACTTAATGATTATTTAGATTCGGGAGAACAAAGGAGCGCTGAAAAATGTTACGACTGTTGTTTTTAAGCACACACAGAATTTATCAAGACTTTTTAATGATCCAAGAACATGTGCGTGGGACTGTCTTTTCTTGGGGGGTTTGGAGTTGAGATTTTTGGAACCGTCATGGAAACAAAGCAGATCTTGCAAATTCGGAATGTTCGTCTGTAGCTGTGAAGCCCTTTCGTTTACTCAATGTTTTTTTCGCTGTCCTCTTCTAAACTTTTTGGCATTGTCTGTTACACTGTTTATTAACCACCGTGCCATCAGAGATTATGAGGTGTCTCTGACTACTTACCAGGTCCAAGGCAGCTGTTTCCACTGCACCAAACCAGCCTTTTGTGAACCTTCTTGTTTGTTGTGGCCCCACTTGAAGGCACCAACCACTCTAACCAGGATTAGATATCGCCGGGATGTGAACACTGAGTTCCACACCATTAACAGAGACATTGACTGTTGACTGAAGCATCATCGCATCATTATCCATGTTCGTCAATGTGTAAGAGGCCAAGTAATCGAAACATTTTTTGTAAGGTCTTGATGGTCATTTGAAAAAGATAATCAAAGCTGTTGAAGAACAGCTTTGTGTCTTCCTTCAATTCCTGTCACTATGTCAATGTCATATTTGACTAAACAGGAGTAACTGAAAAAATATATATATATTTTTACCTATAACTTTTTTGTTTTAGTGCTCTGCCATTGGATTTTTCTCAGTGATATTTACGTACTGTGACTTAGGAAAGTTGCATTAGGAAATACATATGTGGTTTTGTACCAAAAGTTTTCCTGACTCCAGTTACAATAGAATAGAATAGTCCTTAATTGTCATTGCGGGTACAATGAAATTGGGGATGTAATGGTTGTTATTGAGCAGTACATTAAAAGAATGGATGGTTGAAGGACCTAAATGCAGTATTTATTAGGATTATCTGCTTATATTTGATTAGACCCTCTCATTTTACTGTTTTAGGTTTGAGTGCCATTTAAACCATCCACTAGGGGGCACATGCCAGTGTTAGGAACATCATCGGGCTTAAAACTTTGGCCAAACCAAAGATGCGAGACTACAACACAAACTAGAAGGTTTGGAGAAAAAGCAAGAGAAGCTACATTGAGATGGTTTGGACATGTTCAGAGGAGAGACAGCAATAGAAGAAGAATGCTAGAGATGGAGCTACCAGGTAGGAGATGAAGAGGAGACTGATGGATGCAGTGAGGGAGGACATGGAGGTAGTTGGAGTTAGAGTTGAGGATACAGAGTACAGGGGGAGATGGAAATTGTTGACTCGCTGTGGCAACCCCTGGAAAAAGGGACAAGCCGAAAGGAAAAGAAAGAAAGGTTTGAGTGCCATTTAGACCAGTCGAAAGATAAAGTTTGGTGAATTAAACCTTTATGGAATAAAAGCCCAAATAAATGGTGAGTACAGGTAAAATCCATTAGGCAGCGATCAAACTCGAGTTCTTCTAGCTCTAAGGCACACGCCTTATCTTCTTTTCCCCAGTCGCATCATGATCATCTGTTCAGAAAAAGTGACAGACAGACAGCTGGTCAGGCAGACGTGTAGACAGACAGATAGGTCTGAACTCTGGGTGACTGTTCATTTATCTTAAAGCTAAACTCCCATCAATTACACCTTTTTACTGTCAAGCCGAGACATTACTCAAAATGTGAGATGGCGAAACACACGTGCAATGGTGGAAAACGAAGGTCTTTTTTTTCTTCTGGAACGCGCCTCCACTTCTGACAGTTTTACCTGCTGTCTGCAGGCTACAAGTACATCATAAAGATACCATTTGATTTATGCTCCATACTGTACAGCCCTGCTGTTATTGATAGGACTTAATATCAGGTTTTCCTTCTGTTCCAAACACTCTGTTGTGCGTCTTTGTGCAGATGAGGAGACGAGCTGCGTCATTACAGTATTGTGTCAACTGGTCCAAACCACATTGGCCTTTGCAAAAGTCATTCTCTTCAGCTCAGCTGCATGGATTACTCATCTCGTTACCGTGGTCCTGTCGGATAAAGTCAGCAATAACAGAATCTGCCTTATTAGTGACTAGACTCACTCCGCAGCCCGGATGACATCATGGCCACGCCTGGAACAGATGTCTTTGAAAGTTTATTTTTGACTCTCGCTGGACCTAATCAAGCAAAGACGACATAAACACTCAGAACTCGGGTTTTAAGCAGAAAGAAAACTTAAGGTGGACCGCCAAAAAGTTTAGTTGTAAACGAGAGGACATCTAGAAGTTGAAATACGGTTGTGTACAACTACGTTTTTTGGATGAAGAGAATCTTCACAGTCTTCATGTAATGTTTTTCATTTACCACGTGTTGCATCCAAGGACACATTGGCATTAGGCTGAGAAGTCTGAGACTGACTTTAGCTACCAGTTTGAAATCAATCCATCCATCGGACTGAACCTCCTCAACCTTCCACTCTTGCAACTGTCGTCCCAGAAACAAGAAATCATCATGTTTTCAATTTTTTTTTAATAAGTAACACATTCATGACATCATCAGAGGATGAGCCACATCCTGCTGACATCATCAGGGCATGCGACCAATCTGGTCTGGTTGTCAGCCGTGGAGAGTCATCTATTATGGATGCAGCAGCGAGTTTGCATTTGGCACAACGCTAGCGCTGTAAGAGAGCGATTTCAGAGGATACGGCGTAAGGACCTGGAATGTGAAACATCCCGATGATCTCATGATGCCATCCTGTTCTCCATGGGCAGTGGTGACCCAGTGGTTAAGGTACCAGACTAGGATCCGCAGGGTTCCAGGTTAGAATCCACCAACTGCCAGGTTGTCAGTGAAGTACCTCAGCATGGCACGTTAACACACACTGCTCTCCGGGTATTCAAGCTGCCCACTGTTCACTTTGGTGCTGGGTTCAATGCTGAGGTCACATTTTGTTGTGTGCAGTGGTGTGGATCACGATGACAGAGAGTTTGCTTCCCTTCCTTCCTTCCTTTCTTAAAAAAATAGACTCTGATAAGAAAGGACCAGGGACCAACTTTCTTATGTAGCACTGTTAGCACTTCGAGAGCTACTGGACATAGTGGTTGAACCTTCAAGGAACCTACTATGTCCAGTTGCCCACTAAAGTAACCATTTTTGGAATCAATTACCTGAATGACTGAGAACCTACATATACCTATCATATACATAAAAATAATGCATTTAAAATACCTTTTTTTTCTGACAGACATGTAAAAAAAATTGCAAACACTCCCGTCCAGTAGGTGGCGATAGTGGACGATCCACTTGACATTTAAGAAAAGTGTCTAAAAATGATTTTATTAATTTCCCACATATATATGATACAATAATAGTAATTATGTGAAGTTGCTGAGTCTATGCGGTAAACTGTTAAAGCTAACTGTTAAAGACATATTTTTTTCAGCTTTTTAATGCTATCATCCATAGCATCGTTCAAAGTCAACTCATAGTTGAATTAATGTTGTCATAGAACAACACAGACTCAACCTTGGCCTCAATTCCACTGCAGTCTGACCTGTAGCCCCCACCACCATCTGTGGGTCCAGATGACGAGGGATAGACGACATCAGAAACAAAAGCCAAAGGATTTTTTTTTTTTTTTTTTGCACCGTCTGTGCTGTCCGTCCCACTTTTGCTTACATTCTCCGGGTTATATAACATTACACAGATTGCATCTCGGTGTCAAAACAATTTATTTATATGGCTGCTGTCGGCAAAAAGAGCCCAACTCATAAAACATGTCAGGAGTGTTTGTGTTCATGTTGGATTTGAGCAAACAAAGTCTTGAAGACTTCAGGAGGAAATGAAGAATAACGTCTCCAATGTGCAGAAATGAAAATAAGACATGAAAATGTCCCCAGGGGTTTGACTTTAGGGTTTACGCCCGAGAAAAAAAAAAAATGTGAACATGTCTGATGACTTTATTAGTAAGTACATTTGTCATTAGTGGTGAAATTCTGTCAAACCATGGCATTTTCTTGATGAATTTTGACATACATTCATGGACTTAGTTTTTACTCTAGGTGTGAGTTACTTTCTTTACTTCTTATTTATCCTGCCCTCACGTGATGTTAATTTTTTAAGGTGATTTCTTTTTTTTTTTATATATTTTTTGATTATTTACGTTGAGACGACTAGTTTACGTTGAGACGGTACCGTAGATACAGCACCAGATTGGCTGTGTGTTTAGACCAGGGGTTACCAAGGTAACACCAAGGGGTCCATTCTTTGACATCTTGAGGTCCTTGCAAGGTACGTCCTAAAAAAATCAAACTGGTCAAGAAGAGTTTCAAGAATAATACTGTTACTGAATTAGACTTGCAATGACATTCAAATGACATTCTAATGTGTGCAATTTAAATGCAAGGAAGAGTCTCTTCTATTGTATGTCCTACAAATTATTATTTAGCGCTTTGGCCCAGGGGCAATGCCTCGTCATTTCAAATCAATCAATCAAATTTTATTTATATAGCCCACATTAACAAATCAAATTTGACACATAGGGCTCTACAGGGTTGGTAACATCTTCTGTCCTTAGACCCTCAGCCAGGGTGAGGAGAAACTACAGAGGGAAAAAAAAAAACCTTTTAACAGGGAAAAAAACTATTGAATGCCCAGCGAGTACCAAATTAAACTGAATGTGAATGCAAAGTGAATCGAATGCGGTTTAGTTAGTACGGGATCGAATCTCAAATTAACTACTTCGGTATTCAATTCCGAATTGAATGAGAGAACTGTATACGATTCCTTGAATTCTCAAAACAGTTGGTCACTCCAGGTTTAGACAATAGAGCAGTGGTTCTTAACCTGGGTTCGGTGAGTCGGTCTCAGGGGTTCGGTGGAGCCTCTGCCACGGAGGTCAAGACTCACCCGACTAAAGTAGAGTTCGGTGAATGGGCATATGAAACTGCTGGGGTTTGGTAGCTCCAACAAGGTTCAGAACCACTGCAATAGAGAGTTTTGAAATGGAGAACTGCATGCTCCAAAATATGGGTCTGAGAGAGGAAAGTTTTCTTACAGATCAAGTCAAGATGATCCAGTTAACTCACCCCTCTGTACTGTTTACTTCTAGAATCCTGCTTAATGCCACACAGTAAGATGGAGAAGACAATCAAGAAGCTCCGTACTCATCCCTGCACTACAGGACTTTTCAGCCGTCCCAACAGTGACGAAAGAGAGAGAGACCTTGTATTCTATTTACTTTTACTTACACAAAGTCTCGTGTAATTGTCCTTGAGCTCCATTACTGGCCACCCGCCCGCAGACCATATTTCTGCCACACAGACTAACGTGGCCGCACGGTGAGGAGCAGAGATTAACAGTCCACAGTCAATCTGGAGAGGGTTCTGGTGACAGTGTTTTCTATCCGTGACTTTCTTACCAGCCCCCAGGAGTCCCACAAAAGTGAGTGGGGCCCCTGTGAGGAACACCATCTCTGTGGGACTCCTTACCGCACACATGAAACTGACTCTGTTCGACCGTCAACCGCACACACTCTTCTTGAAACCAGTCCATAAAACATTTAATTGCCAGCTCTTCTGCACGAGGGACCGTCCTGCGGCCTGTACCTGCCCAGCAGAGGACACGTTGGTTGGACAGCTGGAGAACGAATTAGGGACAAAGATAAATAACGTAAGAGGGGCAAATACTCAGAGACAGTTCATAAAGACGAACAGGAAGGAGTGTAATGTGAAGTAGAGCTGATTTATTGTTATTGGAAAGTCAAGAAAGGAGAGGGCAATAATCCCTCCATTAAAAGTCAAGGATGTCTTTATTTCTATTATTTATTATCTGTGCACAGAGAACAGACGGGAAAATTAAATTAAACCTCAATCATTTTGTCCTGGCAGGAGTGTTTTCCCAAGTACTAATTTCAATACTTCTTAAGGCTGGGTTCAATAAATGTGCAGCGAACTTGAAGACAGTGTAATATATGTCACACGGCTCTGTGGGAAATGTCACCATGTCTCCAAGAAGGAGTCGATTTTAGTTCTTCAAATTAACCAATAGGTTATATCACACCAAAGGGAAACAAATATAAGCAAATATATTATATAAGCAAGAATTACGAAGGACAAAATGTACACAAATAATGTAAGATAAAGAAATATAGATTTGCACTAAATAATTTAACTTTTGCAAGGTTAACACAGCTCTCTGACCGGAATAGTGAAAAAAAAATCCTCTCGCCTTATATTGTACAGCACTACACATACACTCAATATTGTTAAATCACACTTTGTGACTTATAAAAGTTTTATCCGTTCAGTGTTCCGTTTATGAGCATACTGCAGGAAAGAATGATGATGAGAGCAACAAAAGTGCGTGTAAAATAAAGCGGTCATTTTGACCTCTGTTGGGCTGACTAGGTATAACTGATTTTATATATTTGTATTGCCTAAAACATAGGCAATTGGCAAAATTATATGTCTTACTTGTTGATCTGTTATCTGTTTTGCCATGTTTAGGCCAATAGCGTCCTCCAAATTGTGGTTCGGTATTTTTACAAAAGTACGCTAGTCATAGTTTTGAGGCCAAGAACAGAGCGGTCCAACATTATTCACTCAACAGGTACTTTCTACAATAGGAGGCGCTACAGAGGGATTTAGGAACCACCACTTTGAACTCATCCTGCATGATCTGAGTTCCAGCCCTAGAGTGTTCTTCAACCGTTATAGTACTATAGCATATTAGCAGTAGTAGTTTGTGTATGTTTATCGGGCCATTGCAAACAATGGCAGCTGCGTTTGTTTGAGTTTGTTAGTTTTTATTTCCTTTATTTGCAGCTTTGTTTACACGCTCGCATCTTTGTTATCCCAGATTCACGGAAATTGAATCGAGGGTGAATATGGTTTACATAAACCTCCAGCTTGCCGTAGTTTACAAGGCCATCTGTGTGTGTGTGTGTGTGTGTGTGTGTGTGTGTGCTCTACAGAGATATACTGCGTGTACTGTACGGTACGGTGTGTGTGCCTGGGCTTTAAGTGCCGGGACACAGTGAGAGGCTGTTCTCAGGCCCCTGTCCCTCCCCATTCCTCTGCAAGTCCACATGTGTTTTATTAGCAGGCCGGCCCACAGGACTGTAAATTCCAACGGTGGGCCGGCCTGGGGATATTCACGGCCCCAGGTTGAGATGGAAAAACTGCAAGAAAAAAAAATGACAAGTATGGGAGAAATCATCCCTCCTGTCTTCACTATATTTTCCAGACTTTTTTTTTTTCCGTGTCTCTTTTTAAGCTCTTTGTCCTTCACAGTACCAGCTCCGTGCTCTGTTTTTACTCCCAGTTTTTGTTTTTTGTTTCTCATTTTTGTTCCTATATTGTTTGTTTTCAGGTAAGCGGGCAAATTCTCACTGGATCCCACTCTATCTGTTTCTCATTTGGAATGTTTGATTCTCATATTTTGTCTTTTCCCCGGCCTGTTCCTGCCCCCTCGTCTCCATCCTCACTCTAATCTCCACTGTTTCTGTTGGTGTCTGTCCATGTTCTTATCCTGAGATTCCCAAAACGGCAACATTCCCACAAACGGCAAACACGTACTAGACGAGAGCTGTAGCTTAAACAATGGTTTCCGTTTGCCCCCGGACAAAATAACTCACTCTCCTCCACCCGTGTGTGTGTGCAGAGTCTCCCATCTCTATCACACACACACACTGAAAGACGTCGCAGTCCAACAAATTTGCCCTCTGCGTCCTTGCACCTATCCTTAAAATTTATGCTAGCTCGCTAATTACCCAGTCTTTCCTCTCCATCAACATGACAATCACAATTACAGCGTGACATGGCAGGTCCTGACCTGTATCCCTCTGATACCCCCTAAACTCTGACACCCTCCTCAGGGTGACAACACACACACACACACACACACACTTAGCTTCTGGCTGTGATAGTAGCTGTGTCCTCTAACGTAGAACATGGAGAGTGAAAACAAAAGTGCAAGTGATAAGCTTCCAACCTCAGACAGGTTAGAGTTTTTTTTGCTGCTTGTTTGTTTTTGTTAATGCTAGGGCTCCCCAACCTCTGGTCTAGGGACCAGTGCTGGTCCACAGGTTCACTGATATGGGGCCCCGATGGAAAATGTATGTCAATTTTTTATTCATTTACTTCATTTCAAAAGGTTTCCATCAAATTATTTTTGTTTTTTTTTTCATTTAAAGATGATCTTGCAATGTTTCAGTCTGATAGTAACAGAATCAAGTAAACTGTGGACCAGCATTTCAGGTGCGACGTATCAATAGAACCAAATAAAATAATAAAACAGTCATAAAACAAATATTTTGATATAATTTGCTTTGTATTAACTTTATTAGCAGCACCCTTGTAACAATGCAGCTGTTTTTTTAATGCATGAATCTTGTGTCGCCATGTAGTGAAGTAGTTCTGAAGACTTGAGGGCCACATTATAGAGCCATTCTTCTTCTTCTTTTGGCTTGACCCTTTTTCAGAGGTTGCCACAGCGAGTCAACAATTTCCATCTCACCCTGTCCTCTGTATCTTCTACTCTGACTCCAACAACCTCCATGTCCTCTCTCACTGCATCCATCAATCTCCTCTTTGTCTCCTACCTGGTAGCTCCATCTCTAAGATCATTCTTCTACCAATATAACAACTGTCCGTCCTCTGAACAAGTCCAAACCATCTTCATGATAGAGCAATTTACCAGGTATTATACAATGTAGGCTTGGTGAATGCTAGCAACT
The DNA here is from genome assembly GCA_016785265.1 of Paraplagusia blochii. Lineage (NCBI taxonomy): Eukaryota > Metazoa > Chordata > Actinopteri > Pleuronectiformes > Cynoglossidae > Paraplagusia > Paraplagusia blochii. The sequence continues at coordinate 18,801 of JAFBJS010007601.1, read as the reverse complement.
GGTAACAACAAACAGGACTTCTGCAGTGGTCTGTAAAATGGTGCTTTCCTAGTCTGTCAAGATCTGGATTCTATCAAGATGTTTCACCACTGACTCTCTTATCATGTCCACAGACGTTTGTTTTCTGCTCATTTTGCTAGATGATTCCATTTTCAGAAATTCTAATATGTGTCACTGGTCGGTGTAGACTTCTTAGGAAGGAAGGTATTACATATGATCGAGGAAAGCGGCTTGAAGTGGATCAACTGTGAACCATAGACAGATGTGGGGCAGAGAATCAGTAATTTCCCAACGTAAAAAACCCAACGTAAATTATGTTTTCTTTTTGTGCAATCTGGTACCAACCAGGAATTCAGTTTTACTGTGAAAATTGAATGATCCCTAAATACGGCACTGGATTACCAGTCCAGGGGAGTGACAGAAATGTTGTGGACAGTTGGTTTGATGAACAGGTTGAAGAGTTGATGTTAATTATTAAAGCTGGCGTCTCCATGATGAATCTGCTGCTGTTTGAAGGAGATCCTTGTCAGGGAGTTAGATATTAATTCTCTGAATGTTGATAGAGAATTGATTTAATAGTCAAACCATGTGCACACACCTCACCTGCCACCGTTGATTAATGTATTTACAGTGGGCTGTGACTTTATTACCCACTGTGGGAGCTGGCCAACATGGAGCAGCTCATTTATAAATATCTGTGGGTGGTAAAGACACACACACACACACACACACACACACACAAGCTGACTCTTATTGGGCTTTTAATGATCAGAAGGTGAATTCAAAGTGACCTTATATAATTGCAATAATCCCAACACTCAAGGCTTCATTCCAGAGGCTTGGAACTGGGCGCCTCCTGCAGGAAAGGAGTGAAGAACATGACCTGTCCACGGTAAACACAGAAGCTAGGTGTCCATGTGTCCAAATGCAACACGTTCAGTTTTGCTTGAGGAAAAGAAAGAGTAGGCCAGCGACGCCTTCACCGTCTTTGGACAAAGTTGCATTTATACGCACAAAAATAACTCAAAAAATTGAAGTGATTTGGTCACCATGGTTACAATGGTAGCAATGCATTGCTATGTGCCTCACTTTTGGGGGCAAAAATATCAGTATCATTTGATATCGGAACTGGACATAAATTTTTTGAGAAATATTGTCATAATCAGATGTATGTTTAATTGTTCTGATTAGAACTATGTTTACTTCATTACATTTTAAAGTAATGCTTATGTTGAGACCATGCAGTACAAAACCACAAAAAAATGATTTTGCCTTACAACAAAAAGGTCACAGGTTTGATTCCAGTGCTGTTTTTTTCTGCATGGACCATGCACGTTCTGGTCACTCTATTTCTGAGACTCGCACTCTATTAATTATCCATGTTTTGTTATTTAAACTTTTTTTTTTCTATGAGAAAGGACACAAAAAGCAGAGCAGGACTCCCACAAAGAATTCTAAAACCATTTTGATGTTTTTTTAGTTTTTAGTTTTTTAAGTCAAAGAAATCTTGACAAAATTATGATGTTGCTAAGATTATTTTCAGTGAATTTATCAAATATAAACGTCAATGCCGGCTCATTATGTGAGGTCTGTCTGTTTCTGTTGGGTTAACTGTTGCAATCACCTGTGGCTCGTCAATGGTCTCACTCATGTCACCTGGTTCCCTGAGTATATATACCCCTCTCCTTCACTCAGTCTTTGTGGGGTCATTGTTCTGTGTGGTTAGGTGTGGAAGTGATTGGGTGCATGTATTGTGTGTTTACTGCTGTATGTATACAGAGTAACTTTATCATTTTATTTTTTTCCCTGTGTGACTGTTGATGACCAAGCCTCAGAGAGAAGAATCTTTAGTTTTGTGGTTTCCAGACCAAGTGTATCTGGAAATAAACCCGGCTGCTCCTCAAGGAGAGTCTCCTTTCCTTGTATCCTTCAAGGAGGTTCAAGCTAAGGCTATAAAAACTGAAGCAACGAGCGAAGTGTTTACACCATGTGTCAGGTCACCTCATCTGAAATGATGAAAATTAATATGCTTACAATTATTGATTCATCAAATGTAAAAGAAAACCAAAGTTCTCGCTTGATCAGCTGCAGAGCCTTTATTCGACACAGCTGCTTGTGAAACCACGGCCTATCTGAGGCCAACATCCATTTGAAATCAAACTTGGAAGAGATTCTGGTGAAAGTTGGCCCGAAACTAAACTACAAAGTTGCCCTCTGTTCACTTTGGTGACGAGTTAAAAACAGAGATCCAGTCGTGTGGATCACAATCAGTGTTGGGACTGACGTGTTACTTGTAACGCCGTACTTTTCTCTGAAACTACTTTTCTAATAACGTAACGCTTACTTTTCCCATTCAGTGACGTTATTGTTACTCTGGTGGCTTGTTACTTGTTACTATCTGTGGTCCAAATGGACGGTTTCTCCCTGCCACGGAGAGAGGACTGTGTGGCAGGGTTAGTCAGTGTGTATGTGTAGTTATTCTCACAGTCATGAGTGAAAGATGGGCGCGTACGCTAACTGAACCAAGCGATGATTGGTTGACATAGGTTAACATTTCAGGCTAAGCCAATCAGAAATAGACCTGGGCGGGTCTTCTTGCCTTATAGGGAAATAAGCAGTCTCACACACTCGACACAGTACAGCAACACACACTCACAAGATGACGGCAAGTGGCAAGTTGAGGTTACAATAAAGATGCCTGTCAAAATGTCTAAACATTAATTTTGTTTTCATTGTACCACCACATTTCATTATGACACTAATTTATAACACTATTTTTTTTTAAATATTTTTTAATATTAAAAAAGTAAAAGCAACTACTTATTAGTTACTTTTATAATTGAGTAATGTAACTAGTTACTTTCCCAGAGCAGTAACTTGTAATGTAATAAGTTACTTTCTTTTAAAGTCATTTGCCCAACACTGGTCACAGTGACAAGAAGTTTCCTTTCCTTTTCCTTCCAGTACGGTAGTCTTTGCTGCATTAAAAAGCATCTTCAACAGAGGTGACGGGCACCGGAGGTTGAACTCCATCACCACATTCCATCAGTTCAACCGATTCATAGGAACTGAGCGAGAAAACAAGAAAGCTCAGGCTGTTTCGCCTTTGAGAAACTCTACTTCTTGAAGACTTTACAAGTGGTGACGCCGCAGTGCTGTGCAGTTTAATTACCTCTACCCTCCACCAGCAGGTCTGGTTCCCATTATGTCCGCTAACAGCCAGCTCTCCTCTGCTCAGCTCTCCTCCCTGCTGCCTTGTCCTCAGCTGGCATCTCTTTTCTGCCACAGAAATACTCATCTCAACAAGTATTTCGCTCTGGCATTACTCAGCCGGAGTCCTAATGTAAAATGTCAGCCTCAATGGGATTCCTGCATCACGCGGTGCCATAAACAGAATTAATCAGAACCATCATAGGATGCAGCTCAGGAAAGGTTCTTCATAAGGCCAACTTGGCAGCGATGGAGCCACCACATACCTCTGCGACGCATTCGAAGCTTTCGTTGTGACAGCTTCATGGCATTGGACCACATTTTTTTTTTTTTCTTCATGGCATTGGACCAATTTTTTTTTTTTTTTGGGAAGGACAATGTCTCACTCCAGGACATTCATGTGAGGCAAACAACATATGCATGTCCTTCTGCATGTTTTTTCTTTTTCCGTCGCTGCCTCCCAGCTTCAAAGACAGGATGTGGACGGAGTGTTATACCACCGAGCTGAAGACAAAACAGCAATGGGGAGAAGAATCAAACCGAGGAGATTTGAAACAAGTCTCTGCTGAGAAGAAGGGATGTGGTTTCCCCCGACGTCTCTGTGAAACAATGATTTTTTTTTTTCTTTTTTCCAATACAATAACCGAATGACGTACTCGTAGACGTTTGCAACATAGCCTTAATGAAATGTATGCTTTTGTTGTGGTGTGATAACATTTTTGTTTCACTTCAAATGGGGAGGACTGCTGAGTTGCAGTTGAAAGAGGGGTGAACAGAGCTTTCATTTCATCAAATGCACTAAAATGCCCGAAGACTTGCAGACTTGGGTCCAAAAGGCTTCAGGTTCTAACCCACCAGCTGCCAGCACTAAGGTGCTGTGATCATAGCGCCGTTCTGACCCACATATCTTCCTTGAAGGTTCACAGTATGTGTAACAGAGAAGTGGACAAAGATGAATGAATGAATATATCAGCTACTGCAAAAAAAAGAGACCCGCCTTTTTCTAGTTTGCCTAACTTGCCTATTTACGTTATTATAAAAATATGACAAATAGGTTGATTAATAGCCTTAGACTTAATTACAGGCAGTTCAGCTACACCTGCTAATTGTGCAGTGGCATTCATGTTCGAATATAGGGGAAAAAAAAGGTTCTGTTCTAAAGTGGTTGGTATTTTTCCCTCCGTCACCCCGCTCAGGAAACCTCAGCGGCAGCAGGGAGATTCGGACCGGGGACCTTGTCGACCCATGTCTGCATCCTCAACCACTCGGCCACCAACTGGCCCTAGTAGCTATAGGCTTAACTGTTTTGTTTAGAAATGAAGATATCATTACCACTAGTTTTTCGAAATGACAAAGCTGTTCTATCGGCTTTGCTGCCCCCGGAGTTTGACTCTGGGCATGACACCCTCAACTGTTCATTTCATACACCAAATCAGTGTTGCTCAAGTCCTCCATACTCTACAGTGCCACTATTTATTTATTTATTTATTTATTTATTTATTTTTTGCACCATGGACTGAACAAGTAAAAATTGCGACGTTTTTTATTTGTGTGTGTGTGTGTGTGTGTGTGTGTGTGTGTGTGTGTGTGTGTGTGTGTGTGTGTTTGTTCAGGAACAAGATCGAGTCATGGTTATAAGTACTATGGGTTTGGTCCAAATGTAACTCTACAGACAGATAAGATTTTTTGACTAGAGGGCCACAACCGGTCCTAAAATTGGACACGAGGGCCAAGTCAAGACCAAATAGATGGAGCATAATAAAGGGCAGAAGTATAATGATAATATACATATATATATGTATATGTGGACCAGGTTGGACAGGCCACATTAAGAAGCTCAATGGGCCGCATTTGGCCCCTGGGCCTTAGTTTGGCCATGCCCGAGCTAGACCTTTATTTTGCTTTCATGACCACTTGGAATGATCCCAAGGACGTTTTTCACAAAATAATGTAAAAAGTATTTTTCTGGTGCCTTTGCTGCCTCCATGTTGTTTTTTTTTTTTTTTTTTTTTTTTTTTCTGGCCCTTGCTGAAGTTTTCCATACTTTAGTGCAACATTCTTTCTTCCTGTACCTCCTCAAACTTACGGGCAAGTTTGCGGTTTCATCTGTTCAGTCAGGAACAAGAGTTGGTCGTGTATTCTCTGTTGTTAATTTGCACTTGTTAGCCCTTAATGCCTGCTTTAATGAGAGTGCTCTTTGTGAACATCTGCAGCACATGGACATTCCTGCTCCTCATTACTACAGTCAGCTGGGGGGGGGGTTGACGGTGAACGAGAGGACTGGGGGGACGAAGGAAGGGGGGGACTCTCCTCAGGCCAACAATAAAATACTGTAAAACCATACTTTTCCTGCAAATCCTTCCCATTGGTTGAAGCGTGTTAATTAACTGGTAATAAAGCCAAGCGGTTAACATCCCCATCAGGAAAACCTGTTAAAAACGCTGAAGTGATTCCTCTTGTTCGCCTTCAGGTGGGAAGGAGAAATATTTGGCAGGGTGTCTGATTGGCCCATGTCATCTCCTGCTGCCCCTGGAGTAGGTAACGCCGCTCCTTCCTCATTACCTGCAGGGCTTTAGGGTGAAAAGGATGTGGTCTGCTCCACCAGGATTTACTAATGTTTTCCCCCCAACAGTGTGCAGGCTCCAGCTGTGGGCGCAGACACACAACACTGCATACTTTAAGAAGCACGAATGGAGCTCACCTTCACGCACGTCCTACACTCGCTTGCTCGCACCAGTTGGACATAGGCCTTGTGGTTCATTAATGACAGGGAGAAGGTGTGAAGAAGGAGGTAACTGAGAAAAATAAAAGACACATTTCAGCTTTTAACCAGTGGTAGTGGGTGTAGAACAGACATAGGCAAACTAAGGTCCGGGGGCTGGATATGGCCCGTTGAGCTTTTTAATGCGGCCCGCCAACCTTGTCCAAAATAAATAATTTACTATCATTACACTTACCTTTTCTACCTGCGTCCCCAGTAGATGACATAATAAAGTCTTCTATAAATTTAGATTTTATGGTTTATACCTGACTTTTACACCCTCATTCAAATGAATGCTCCACATTTTTGCTCTGGACTCGGCCTCCATGTCCCAGGTTAGGACCAATCGTGGACCGCAAGCCAAAAAATGTGTCCACGTCTGTTGTAAATGGTCAGAGTGGCAGACACACAGATATTATTCATATGCCCACATGAAACGCTGCCCCTATAACAAGAGCAAGACTGAACTGGAGGTGTCCTCTCAGTGGGAGAGAAGGCAACAAAGACAAGGGAAGACAGAGAGAAAAAAAAATAGGTCACAGATTTGACAAAGTGTGAAGTTTTCCTTGAAGCCGGTCCAGGACGTCTCCTTATCTGCATTGTTGTTGCTACATTCCAGACAAACGCAGCGCGGTGTCTCCTCTGTCTGTGTCTGAGATGCTGCTAATGTCAACACTCTCTCCCTGATGGGATGATAGCAGACGGCCATAGGCTTAATTATAGGCTTGTTTGTCCACACCTGGACATTGTGCGCTGGTATGCATGTCCAGAAATAGGCTCAAAATGTTCTGGTTTAAATTGACTGGTATCTTGCCCCCCGTGTGTATTCATTTTCTTTTGCAAAGGCATGTGATTCTTGTGGGGGTGTAAACGTTTTTTTTTTTTCTGATGTGTTAGCAGTTAGCACTCCTGCCTTAGAAGTAGACAGCAGAGAGACCTGGGTTTGATTCCCAGGGGAACCTCATACCTGATAATGTTGATCATTACTCTGAGTTCATTCATTCATCTTCTTCTGCTTATCCGTTACCGAGTCGCAACCCAAACCACACTGCACCATAGTGTGAGTCTTCCTGCAACTTCCTTCCCATAGGAAGTTATGTGGGTCAACATGGTGCACCTCAGTGGCAACTTGAAGCCTTGTGGACCCAAGTGTGCTTCCTTAAACCGCCAAACCACCACTGCCACCCTGTCTGTAAGTTGATAAAAAAAAGTTGTTTAAAAAAAGTGTCTGCAAAATGCATAAAAATGCACATTGACAACGGGTTTATAGTTGTATTTGAAAATCAACTTAAAACTTTTTTTTTTTACTTAATTTTTGTTTTTGGACTTTTTCTTATATCCTCAGTTAAGACTTTTTTATATGGGCTGAAGAACTGTTTTGTGAATGGCTCTCAAAAACTTTCTAATATCCATTCATCTCCATATTTTATCTGTTAAAAGATCTCAGGGGCAGCAGTCTCCACCCTTGCCACCCAACTCACACTGCACCATATTGTGAGCCTTATGTGTGTCAGGACGTTGCTTTGCTCAGAGCACTTCAGTGGCAACCTTGTGGACTCAAACCTGATACCATGCGGACTCAAGTCAGCTTCCCTAACCACTAGGCCATTGCTCATATTATAAATCTACAGCATGACTACAACTTATCAGTTCTTCTGATCCTTCCATTTTTCTTCATCTGCTTGTCCGTTGCCGGGCAGCTGGCACCATCTAAATCACATTGCACCATACTGTGAGTCTTCCTGTGGGTGGTGAGCCCACAGGAAGTTATATGGGTCGGGATGGTGCTATGACATTTTAGTGGCAACCTAGCAGCTGGTGGATCCAAACCCAGAGTCTTGCGGACCAAGTCTTAACCACTAGGCCACCACTGCTGACTGAAAATGATATCTCTCCAAGAATATGTTTTTTTTCTTTTTACAGTAGATAAATCGCAGCCAGGGGCAGAATCTTCAGTTTGACCCTACAGTCATCTGATAATTGCTCCAGTGAGACACGTCTGGTCTGATATGTGTGATAGAAGAAGAAGAGTGAGTGTCAAACAGGTGCCAGCATACAAATGATTCAGCTGTTAGAGATGATTAATGTGAGTGAGAGAAACAGGGCTGAAGAAAGAATAGGAGACACAGAGATAATGTCCTAATGGACCGGGATGGGCTGCATAATCAGTCTGCAGGTACTGAGCTGATGCTATCTGGCTGACAGCTACGCAACTCCACACTGTGTGCACGTCACTCACCCCGGCTGCGAGATACCCCCCCGGGGGCACTGGCCTTTTACATATGCCAGATCCCATTAGGACGTGTGTACAGCATAGTGAATGTACAGTTTAAAGTAATAAATGTGTGTTTGTTGCACTTGCTTACAGTGGATGGTTCGGTTTCGTGCCAGGAGAGGAGGTGAAGATTGATGCTGTTAGTCTGATGATTGTATATGGGCCAAGAAGCACAAAAGAATTTAAGGTTCTGTTACTCCAGACTACATGGTTATCAACTATTTTCTGTCACGCCTCCCATTGGGGGGAAATGTTTTCACCACACCATAAATGAAATACTATGGAGAACGTGATAACATGTTTGATTTTATCTGTACAAAGTATTGTATGAGTTACTGCCACCTAGTGAGTGGAGGATTCACACAACTGTATATCTCGCTAGCCATTTTCCATAAAAAAGCCTTTAACACCTCCCTGGTACCTCACTACACCTGCCCACAGGGGGCACACCCCACCCTTTGAGAGCAATATAATTCGAGGCATGGTAGCAATGTTTTGGCTAGTCTCTATGCGTCTTTACGTGCCAGCACCACCCACAGGGATGCAAAAAAAAAAAAAAAGTTCAGCACCGGTGTGCCGCCGAAAAGTTGTCAACTGAGGACATCAGATTTGTTATTCAATAGAGGCTCAGTCAAAAAGCAGCTTTCAACCACGTGGTGGCGCTAATGCATTAGGTAGTGCGTTAACAAGCTCCAATACAAGGATACAGTGTAGCTACAGCTTTGCTAACTATAGCAAAAAGTATGGAGATGTTTTTAAAATGAAGAGTATTTGCCACCTACTGGGCTGTTACATTATAGCACGAAAATATATTTGTCTTTGGTGAGATTTGCTTTTACAGGACCTGAATTTTTTTTATTCTTCGTGATTTGCGATAAGAAATGTCTGCCTCTATAAACTGTTTGAAGTTCCCTGAGTTCCTGAAAAGGTATGAAAATTGTGGATCGGCCCGTTTCCTGTTGCTTGCTGTTCACACATTGAGAAGCAGTGGGAGACTGGCTGGGTCAGACACATTTACAACAGCAGAAAAAAAAATATCCCAAACGTTGGGTGGGGCCAAGGCTGAGCATACAGGAGGCAGGATGCTGGCTTGCTGTGAATTTTATGATTTTGCTGTTTTCGCACATATGTTCACTCGGACATTTTAGGTCTGCCAGTAAGAAGTCCAGAGGGACAGATTTAGATGTCCTTAACCGCAATCTCACCAATGTGCATAAATACAGTGTCAATATATTGATAGAAATACACACAGATATGTACAGTATATGCAAAACATATATGTCAATGTGTATAGAAATATATCTATGTATATAAATTTATATACACACAATTTGGTTTGTGTGTTGGTATGTATGTATGTATGTGTGTGTATATATGTGTGTGTAAATATGTATGTATATAACATGTGTGTAAGTAGCATGGATAAGGGTATTTGCTAAAAGTAAAATTTACATATTAATACATATAATTTTTTGTATGTTCTATACATATATGTATTCAATACAAAAGAAGTATTTTATTGAACCCAGACTGGGAAATTTCATTGTAGCAACAGCGTTAAATTGAGTGACTAGAAGAGTGAGGATAAGCATGTACAGTACCTACATGTATATATGCATATATATATATAAATACACATGTATATGCTTTTTTGTGTGTGTACTGCATACACACGCACACACATGCTGTGCAGATATCTGCACGTATATACATTTGTTTATATATGCATATGTTTGTACAGCACACATGAATATTTCTGTATCTAAAAAGCATCTGCCAATTGTAATATAAAATTTTTAATATATACAGGTATGTGTGTGTATATATACATATATGTATACACATATACATTTGCTGCATATGAAGGAAACGTACGGTAACACGCTTTGTACATGAATAAAATTAGCACAAACTGACCCTCATCATGGAAAATGCAAAAAGAATGCAGCACATGCGGCTTATAGTCAGGTGCAGCTTGTGTATGTGTAAACAGTTTTTTTCTTTTAATAAATGTAATGGGTGCAGCTTATAGTCCGGAAATTACAATATATTTTTATATGCATGTATGCACATCTGTATGAGTACATGCAATATAGTCAATTTCCACTCACCACTTTTGACAGTGTTAACTTTTGCACAGTGGTGATCTTACAGTAAACATCCCGCGCCCTCTTCAACCAGCCTCAGTGATACTGGTTCACACCTTGACTGTGTTTTCTGCTGTTACTGAATTACAGAAGGCGTGGCTCAGTGGTGACAGTGAGAACTGGCCTTCTGCTGCGTTAATATCACTCTTTGGAGTTTGAAGTGTACAGTAAGTGACTGCTGGAAACACGGGAACTAATATTTGTCTTAATGTACTCTCCAGTGTTCTATCATGAACAGTGAGCAGCATTGTTTTGTTTTTTTTTATTTTTCCTCTCGGTGAAACCTGAAATAATAATTAGCACTTCTGAGATTCCCGTGGTCTCACCCCCAGGTGGGGGGTTCGAAGGGTGTCAATGGACCATTGGTTCCTGGCTCCAGACTCATTGTATAGTTCCGCTTAAGTTAATAATGGCCCAATAGAGTGATTCCCCGATACGTGTGCGATTTTTTTTTTTTTTTTTTTTTTTCCGACTCACAGGAAAGAGATGTGAAAATGGTTTTCACATTGGATCGGACCTCCTGCTAGCCTTCTGAGTGAGTGCAGAGAGGGCTGATTGCAGAACACTTTGGAAGGCACTATTTCTCCCTGTCACTCGGATGAGAAAACCTCAACTCCTGCCCTGAGACCAGCAACTCGTGTGCAAAATTAATTAAAAAGCAATAGCGATGTGGGCGGACAGGGGGCGCTGACGTGATTTAGGGCAGAAGAGGGAAAACCAGGATGCGAAGGAAAGTTTGAGAAATCACAAGAATAGATGTGTATAAGAGACAGCATTTCATCCATAATCCAAAATACACACTCATACTGATGGTCATTTTAGAGGAAAATTGATTCCGTGTCGCAGCATTTGATGAATCCATGGCCAGGTTGCCATTTACCATCTGCAAGTAAGGCTCACAATATGGTGCCTGTCTCTTATACACATCTCGAGTGTCTTCCGTCTTAGCTACACCTAAGTTAGCTCATTATGGGGGGAAAAAACAGTTAAACTGTCTAAGTCAGTTTAACCATTGTCACTTTTCCCTATGCTGTCAAACACTCAAGATGTGTATAAGAGACAGGATATCAGCCCATCAGCTCAGACTTTTATTTCTTACGAAATACCAAGACAGAGTGGAGCTTTTACGTGGCTGTTTGTGTGGTTTTACCATCTACCTGTGACTTATCAACACATGGCAATGATACACGAGAAGGAAGGAAATGAGCCGGAGAAAATACCAACCATAAACATTGCGGGTTCACGCAGACAGATAGTGGTACAACAGGAGAAAAAAAAAAAAAAAAAGAAAAAAGAGCACCATCTGATTCATGTAACAGGGCAGCAGGCACGTAGCGGGACGGCCTAAGACATACAATGTCAGCTGTGATTTCTCTGTGTGTAGTTTTATAGCTCGGCCATTCATCTTCCCATTCACACAGCTATGCGCCGCCAGTTGTCTGTGTTATGTTGCAGGATGTCGTAAATCTGACCACTGTGCATGCGTGCAGTTGCATCTCTGCTTTAAGTTACTAAACAGACTGTACTCTTTCTCCCCGGCATCTGTGCTCTCTCTCTCTCTCTCTCTCTCTCTCTCTATTCTTACATTACATTACATTACATTAGTTCCTATCAGTGAGGGCTGGATGCCAGCATCTGGGCTAAAACAAACAGGATTACACTCATTTGCCTGTTCACACAGGGCTTTGTGTTAATGATGCCGGAGCCGATGATTGTTTAAAGATGCTCCGAGAACATCTTGAGGGGATTTAACGACAAATATCCATAAGCTTTTAGCAACACAGAAGGGAATGAACGAAGAAGATTGGATGGAAATAAGAGAGGAGACGAGAAAGAGAGGGAACGCTGGTTTAATGGTGGCATGTAGCTACGTAACAAACACATCTGGGAAACGTTAACAATGTACAGGACTTAATTATTAAGATTAGAAAGGTTTTCTGGTGGAGGCTAGAGGAGGGGTGAGGTGTAAGAAAAAGTTGGGTCTTGTGAATCCTGTAGTTTTCTGACGCAGTACTGAATATTCTTTGAGACAGGGGTCTCAAACTTGCGGCTCATGGGCCATTTGCGGCCCGTCCATCCATCCATCTTCAGCCGCTCATCTGGGTCCGGTGCCAGGTTGTGGATCCCAAGGCGTTCCTAGGCCAGCAGGGCAACATAGTCACTCCAGCGTGTCCTGGGTCTTTCTCTCGGTCTCCTCCCAGTGGGACATGACCCAAACACCTCTGCCCCTGGAGCTATATTATGTGGCTCCAACCTTGATATGAATTTCTTTAATGTTAGTACAGCCCACAAGATTTCTATAGAGGTATTACTGAGTCAACACTGTTAAAAATTGTCATTGTCAAATTTGCTGGAATTGCACTTTGGGGCCTGAGATGTTTCCCTCAGTTTTAGGGGAAAACTGATGCAAATATCTTTTTATATTATAATCATAAAATGGAGTGTTTGGACCATGTCAGGATATGTTAACATCAAATATCAGGGTTTTTTTTCCTTATGCTACCCCATACACTGTACTGCCCTATGTTGAAACGAATATGTAAGCATATACACCAGGTGTAACCAAACGTGGTTGAACCTTTGAGTGCTAGAATTTTTGTTGACTACAGTTGACAACTTTGAGGTCAAACACTCATATAAAATTAGATAAAAATCCTGTTTTGTCAAAACATTATCAGTTGATTTGAGAATATATTAATGAAGTAAAGGAGTAAGGTGTGTTAATGTATGGTGCTAGGTTCAAGAATATATAAAGAGTTATTTTTTTAACAAATCCTTTGAGGTTTTAACCTGAGTAACCGTTGAAAATTAATGCAAAGGAAGTGGGAAAAAAATAAACATCAAACATTCTGATAATGTTATTGCATTTTTTTTTAAACTACCCTAGTTGTCTCCAGTTTCTTGCTTATTTTAATGATTGGTACCATCTAAAGTACATTACCTGAAAATTACAAATAATTTTTGTTACTATTAAGAAAAACATTGGAAGTGTTTTTCTGTTATCAATATATTTGTCCAAACTCATGGACCTTTAGTGTTGGCAGGTATTATACGATCTAAGACATTGACTAATGGTGTATACATACGGATATATATAGATACTATATACAGTGTATTATTCCCATCCCTAACCTCTTTTGCTAAATTCTCCTCTACTTTTTCACCCTCTTCTTCTCCCTCTCTATGACTCTTCCCTAATCTGCGTGATCATTTGGTATGACAGGAATGTCACAAATTCCCCACGCAGCAGCCGTCAGTGTGACCACACAGTCATGTGTCTACTCATGAGCTGACATGTGGATTACTGGACTTTGAGGCACAGCGACCGGCAAGCACAGACACACACACACACAGAGAGACACTCTGACACACAAAGAAAATATTCCAAAAACTGAATAAAACCTCTTTCTTATCATAAATGCGTCATCCTGAACTTTCTGGAGAAGTGAGTCCCACTCTGAACCAAACTCCCTTCTTCCAGACACCTCTGATGATAAGTATCTGACTCTCTCCATGCTGGTTGTCTCTCTGCTACACCCGTACACACATTCAGGTCCTGGAACAGGTCAGGCGGTCAATCTGAGGACCTGGTGGAATTACCATTGGAGGGTGTGCATAATCTGTATTAGTCTGACTGAAATATCCGGAGATCGAGCCTCAGAGCCAGCTTTCTTTAAAACTGGTCAAGAAGACGTGTTATAAAAGACAGACGTCCATCTCTCACTGGTTGTCCGCTCCGTCCTTGGGGCCACCCACTGAGATGACGGATGCAACCGCAGCTGGAGTGCGGATTAAGTAGTTGACGTCCTGAAGCTGATCAACACATGAGTGTTTATTTTGGACTCAACTGAAGGAAATGTCTCTATTAACAGGTCTTCTCTGTTGTTAGATACCAATACCAATGGATCGGATCAGTAGTTCAGTTATTGTCTGCCCAGCTCCCCCTAGGGGACAGAAATGTTTTCATGTCCAAATCGATACAATTAATAAAACCTGATAATATGTTTATCATATGAGATAAAGCATAATATCATTTGCTGCCATCTAGTGACTGGAGACTAATTACCATCCAGTGGTATGCTAGTGAGATGAGTCCACCGAGGCAACTAATTTTGCCCCTCGGGGTGCCACACCCCACTATTTGAGAACCACTGCTCTAAGTACTTCTACAATAGACTGTACAGGTTTCTTCAATTTTTATTAATTAGCGCTTGAACAATCTCTAATAAATACAGGAGACTTCTTCTCTGCACTCGCTGTAGCAAAATTATGTTAAAATATATTTTTTTATA
>JAFBJS010007591.1:58673-68845 GCA_016785265.1 Paraplagusia blochii | reverse complement strand
AGAGATGGAGCTACCAGGTAGGAGACAAAGAGGAGATTGATGGATGCAGTGAGGGAGGACATGGAGTCAGAGTAGAAGATACAGAGGACAGGGGACAAAGGGCAACCCCTGAAAAAAGGGACAAGCTCAAAGAAGGAGAAGAAGAAGATACATTAATTCATTCATCTTCTTCTGCTTCTCTGTCCGTTGCTGGGTTGCAGGGACAGCCAATCATATTGCACCATTTTGTGAGGCCCCAAGTTATTAATAAATACAGTTAGGGTTTTTGTTGTGCCACTTATCCTGGACAAAATTGTTGAAAAAGTATTGCCTCTACGCAAAGCAAAACTTTTCTACATTTCCAATTAAAATATAGGAAATGTAGAAAATTAATATAACTTCAACTTTTATTTGTCTAAAGTGCCTAATCATAACAACTGTCATCTCAAGGCACTTTACAGAACAATCATACAAAAAACAACAATGTGCAACACAAGGAAGAAATACCCCCTGACCTCAAATACCCTCACACCGGCTGAGGAACGACTCCCAAAAAACCCAGACAGGGAAAAAAGGAAGAAACCTCAGAGTGAATGACAGTGGAGGAGATCCTCACCCAGGACGGACAGGTGGACAAACAACAAAGTAGTAGGAAAAATAAAGTTCAAGTTAAACAAAAGGGCACTACAGTATGAAGTCCCTTCATAGTATGTCCCGTAAGACGAGGTCCTGGGTCCAGATCTACAACATGTATTATGATGAAAAAGGGTGATAAAAAAATAACATTTTTCAGTCAATGTAGAATCTCATTCAGGTCATTTAATGTAAAAATGAGGTTAAAGAGTTTTGTTCAGTTTTTTTTCAAAAATGTTTCACCTCTAATCCAAGAGGCTTCTTTAGTTCTAACAGTTTTGAGGAGTAACAGGACCTATCCTCGATTATGACAATATAAAAATAGTTACATTGAGGGCAACTAGTCGTAGTAGGTTAGTTGAAGATGTTCAACCTCTCGATCTGAAGCAGCCATGGGCAAACTTTTTGACCTGCGAGCCACAGTTGGTCAAAGTCTGAAAGATGGATCGATCATTTGAACTAAGTTCTGCTGGGAAGACACTTTTATTTTGCAGGGAAACGGCAGAAGTAGAATGAATATATAGATAAATGATTGAATTTGGACTAGGTTGGTGGGACACATTGAAAATCTCAATGGGTCGCATCTCGAGGTTTCTTCAGTTTTTCTCAAGGTGAAGAAAAAAAAATGTCTTCAAGAAACCTACTACCGTAATTTCTGGACTAAAAGCCGCACCCAATAAATTTTTTTAATGGAAAAAACATTTTATACATACATAAGCTTATATGTATGCTTGTGTCGCATAATTTTTGCATTTTCCACGATGAGGGTCAGTTTATGCTAATTTTATTCATATACAAAGCACGCTACTGTACGTTATACGTCTTCTTCTTCAATGGTGTTTATTGGTGGTTGTAACTTGTGTCTTCCTCGACACCACCTGTCTCACTCCTACCTTTTCTGCTCGACCAGTTAGAAATATTTCATACATTAGCTGCATCTCTGCATAAGCTGCAGGGTTGAAATTGTTTGACGAAAGTTGCGGCTTATAGTCTGATAACTCTTGTGTTATATCCAGATAACTCATGGACTGTCTTGTGAAGACAGTCCATGTCCAGGGAAAATCCAAAAATATGGGAACTCATAGTAATCTTCACCATTGTCCATCCTTACAAACCTGTTAATAGTCCAATCTGATCCACAGCAGCTGGTACCTTACATGGTACCAACAGTTACAACAGGTATCTGATCAATCTCAATGTTGGTCAAACTGAACATGTCCTGAGTTCCGTGGGCCGGCTTCATACTTCTTCTGACCTCAGCGCCCCGCCTTCCTCCACCTCTTTTTCTCTGTCTCTATTGTGAACCAGGGACTGATCAAGGGCTGGGTGGAGTGATGGGTGGGATGGTGATGGGAGAGCGTGAGGAAAAGGGAAATTCCTGAATGCTTAAATCCCTTTGCATACACCCTGGAATCAGAGAAGCTAACTCACACTCTGCCCACACAAACCCAGCCCCATCTGACGCTCCAGGAATGCTTCATTTTTCCCCTTCTCCCATTTAGGTAATTACCACAGCGGTCACGCTCCTCAGAACGCAGACCGTGACCCTGGGCGTTACACTGTGACACCCCTATGTTGCTGAGGCTGCAGTCTGAAACCAGACCTTATGACAAATTTATCACTAACTTCCCCACGACATCAGTGGTGACTACAACGTCAGTCAACCCTTGTATCGAGTTTCTCCGGGAATACCCGGCTTCACCATACTGTACCGTGTGGCATAGTATAGAAAAAAAACTCACCAACTACAGACAATGTGGCCAACTGACATTCTGATCTGATGTGTGTCCTTAAAATTAATCCATCTTAAATTGGAGGGCAGTCATAAAATAAAATAATACAAATACAGCAGGTCTATGGAGCTAAAATGGTCCAAAAAATAACACACACAAGCGCGGACCCACAAATGTGTTTTGCGAATCTGTTCCATAGTGTAGTGACGTCACAGGTGGACCCCTGTGGGACAATGCTGTGTGATTGGCTGCAAACAAGCAAGATTTCTGATTGGCTGATGGACCAACGTAGAAAAATTACGCACGCAAATCTGGTCAGCGCAAGAAGAGTCTCAAAAATACACACCCGTGTGCACGCAGTTTCTCAAATTAAAAGCACGATTTGAATGCGTGTACGACAATTTTGAAGAATTCACAAACAGATTTTGATGTGTGAAGCGTTGTTTTTGTATTTATTGTTAAATTACATTTGTGAATTCCACAAAACACAAACTCAAATCGTGCTTTTAATTCCTGAAACTTCCTGAAACTTTATGCACACGGGTGTGCTTTTTTGAAACTCTTCTTGCACTGACCAGATTTGCGTGCGTAATTTTTCTACGTTGGTCCGTCAGCCAATCAGAAGTCTCGCTCGTTTGCAGCCAATCACACGGCAGTGTCCCTCTCGGGTCCGCCTGTGACGTCAGTACGCTATTCAACAGATCTGCAAATCACATTCAAGGGTCCGCACTCGTGCATTTATTCTGAAAGTACATTTGTGAATTCCTGAGAATACGTTTGTGGGTCCGTGCTTACGTGTGTGTTCTTTTTGAGACTATTCTGACTCCAAACAGTTCTACTGTGAATATAATGAATACGCAACAGATGAAGAGTAAGTGAAAATAGGGGGAATGGTGGCCCAGTGGTTAAGGTCCAGGTTCAAATCCATCAGCTGCCAGATTACCACTAAGGGACATGACGGCATGGCACCATCCTCACCCACTGCTCCCCGGGTGTTAAAATTTGTCCACTGTTCACTTTGGTGATGGGTTAAATGTAGAGTTAACATTTTGTTGTGTGTAGTGCTGAGAATCGCAATGACAAGGGTTTTGTTTCCTTCCTCTATCCATAAACAGTGAGAAGAGAAGAGAAACTCTACATTGGTGTTGTTTGATTTACTGAGGCTTCTGTGGTTTAACTACACAGACTGAGTTGAGTGAGGAAATGACCTGTTGTTTCACTACTTTTATTTGTGGTACATTTGTGGTGAAGCTGCAGATTTGTCTTGTTGTTTCATTCACTCCATTCTTTTTTTTCAGTGTAGACTAAAATATGTCTCAGATGAAGTTGTTCAGAAGTTTTTTTTGTAGTAAGTAGATAGAAAATATTTGATGGCACAGCTGAGGGACAGAAGGTTGAGACGGCAAAGACGTTTGCACGGGCAGCTCTATAAATATATGTCCCACAGAATTTTTAATGTTCAAAGTAAAGAGGAGAAACACTATTCATGAACTTAGTTCTCATGAGGCAGGTTAATTTGGTCTCAAACTCGTGGCCCGTGGTCCATTTGCGGCCCAAGGAACGATATTCTACGGTCCCCACCTTGATGTGAAAGTTGAATTTATAATAATATTTTATAGATTTATTCTCCACATTTTATGATAAATCCTATAGCTCTCAAAACCCTGATCCACAGCCTCCTTCTGGTTCAGTGTGGTATTGCACAGAATCTATGGGAAACTGATTTTTATTTAATTTTTTCTTTTATGTTGAACACCGAAAGTTGACACGGCCCTTCGCTGAAATGATAGTGTGGGTGGTGGCCCTCAACTTAATTGAGTTTGAGACCCCTGTTAAAGAGGATGTGTCAATGTATGACAATCAAAGGGGGCAAATGTAAAAATGGGCAGCTGAAAAAAAGTGGAGGAAATATCTTCCTATAATAATCTTTCTGCTTCAGTTCAGTTGCAACACCTGGTTTGTGTCTAGACTGACTGAAAGTAACAGTAAAGTGAAAATATTATCAGGAAAATCGGATAAACATTACGCTTCATATGTTTTAATGTGTTTCTGTCAGAGGTTTTAACAGAGTCTCACATTAACATGACGTCCAGTGGCCCTCACATAAATCCTCCACCGGCCTTGACAACAGTCACCAATAATAGTTTTCAAAGACGCCGCTTGTATCATGTCTGGAGTCCAACACATGCTAACACTCCAGACCCCATGAAGGGTCAAAGAGACCCCCCATCTGTGCGGGGTTTAGGTTGCAGCGCACCCAGTAAAGATCTTGTTTCACCGCAGGTGTTTTTATCAAAGTGTTGCCTGCTGCAGAGCTGGCCTCAGACCCGGGGCCTGCACACTGCCTGAGTGGCTGCAAAGAACCAGTCGATGATTAAACTGCACGTGTATGTCAGGGAAGGAGGACGGGGCCTCCGACAGAACACATCTGAGCCCATGTTGCCAGAGGTGTCATTCAGGGGATTCACTCAGACTCCTTCAAGGCACTCCTCCTTTCCTGCTTTCCTCTTTCCTCTTTCACCCCCACTTCATTCGTTCCCTTGTGTTTGTAATTGAAAATGTATTTATTGCAGGCCTGGAGGCTGGACCGTGGAGAGAGTGAGACTGCAGCTTATGAAGATATGGCTGTGGTTAGGTCCGCAGGGTTTGGCTCCTCTTCTGCTCCACCAACTCACCGCCTCAGTCAATTTTTTTGTCTTTTCTCTCTTTGGACCGCTCTCTTTGTTTACGCCTCCTTCGCCCTTCTAACTCCTCTGTGTTTGGCCGGCTTTTACTTCAGCGTCTAGCCTTTCATTTTTTGCCCTCCTGCCTCTTTTATCCCTTGTCTGTGTTCATCATACTTGATTGGGCGTGCATACAATCCATTTTAAATGCAAATGATGCTGCTTAGATCGATTCAAGATATGTGCTGCCATTCGCAATCAGCTGCAGGCAACGCTTTATCCAACTTCTCGCTGATATTTTTTTTTTTGTCTTGTTGAGAATCTGTGTGTTTTGTCCATGAATATAAGGACTTCACCCTCGATGAGAGACAATATTTCCGTTTTGCAAGAAAAACCTTCTTTTATATAATCATATAATCGTATGCTGCAAAGACTGACGTCTGTTTGAAGAAGCAGACAGAAGGGTTTGCAGGCTTCAGGTTTGGATCCATCAGCCGCCAGGTCAGGTGCTCTGAACAAAGCTACCTCACGACCCACTTAACTCCCAGTGGGTGCAGTGTGATTTGGGTGGCAGTCTTGGAGACTGCTTCCCCTGCGGTCTGGCAACGGATAAGAAGACAAATGAATTATATATATATATATATATATATATATATATATATAAATTTATATTTATTATATAATTTGTTATTGCTGTGAAATGTCTTGCATGTAATTGCAATGATCATATCTTTTTCCTTTCTTGATTATTCTCAACCAGGAAGTCAAACAAGCAAACAAACAAAAAACAGTTTTGTGTTCTTGATTAGATTATGTACTAATCTAGACGATAGTAGACTTTGTATTAGTCATGTGGGCTTGACTTGTAGAAACATAAGTTAGTTTGTTTCAATGCAATCATAATATGTTAACAAATATTTATAATAAATTTAAAAAATATTTAAAAAAACGTTACAACTAAAAAGTTTGGGGTTTCTATAGTTTCAAAAGTGGACCTGCTTTGGCCCCCGAGCCTCATGTTTGACACCGTATTCAAACATGTTGTCACCTACTTCCAAGCAGAACTGATACAGGCATGATGTGAAATGCTGACTCACGTTTCATGTGTTTCCAACTCATTTCCATGTCTGCATTGTTGGTAGTTGTAGGTCTATTGTAAACTGAGCTGTAAAATATAAACCTGTGATGTAAAGCTGTGTAATAGATATCTTTAAGAACCCCTGTTCTGAATGTATCCACAGAAATTTCTCTAACAAGGCTTTTCAATTATTTTATTTTTGTTGTTGTTGTTGTTGAAATCCAAAGAAAAGATGATATTGCACAATGTAGAAGTCAGTGGACATCATCTACGGACTCCTTGTAAAAGGTGACAGAAAATTTAGGAAGGATGTTGCAAAATGCCTCCTCCCTCCTCTTCCTTAAAGAGGCTTTAGGGGGAGGATGGTGTGAGACGGCATGAGTATATCTCCAAATCACCCACAAAGGATTTAAGACACGGCAGCAGCTTCTGGCTGTGGGTGGTTATCACCTGCATCCTCTGCCACTGCCTCCAAGACACGGTGGCTGAAACACCAGCAATCCAGCGATGTGTCAAACTGTCAGCCACAGCAGGCAAATAAACAGGATGGAGGGATGGAGCAATAGTAAAGAGCCGTGAAAGCACAATGACTAACTCCTGCAGACGGCTGATTGGTAACTGGCCTGGGGTTGGCATCTTGGCAGGCAGCAGCATGACAATAGTGTTTCTGAAGTGAGAAGTGCGATGGAACCGTGACCTCTCGCATTGTCTCTATGGCAATTTCTTTGACTTCTCGCTGACGAATCAACGGAGACACTTGGCAGACCAAACGGGACCACGGGAAGCCAAAAGGAACCTTTAAAAAAAATACGGCAAGATGTAATGCAGTTTATTTATGCTCATTCTGGGCCTGTGATAGCTGCAGTGGCATGGATTTGTATCCCGGCTACACTCAAAGAGCTCCTGAATTGGATGGGGCTTTAAAGTGAAGCAGGGAAAGCTCTGGAAAATCGGCCCTCAAAGGCACATTTCAACTGGAAAGCGTTTCCTTTTAGCTGTCACTCCTTAGCACTTGACAATCCCATTATGGCACCAACTTATTGTGATTAAGAAGGAGATGAGATATATGGGCCCAGACACATTCACCAGGCCATCCAAGACACAAAGAGCTTTGTTGTTGTTTCTGTCTTTGCGTGTTGAAGAAGTGCTAAATGGCCAGTAGCAACTTATTTGCATTGACGTGATGTGAGTGATGTAAATGCTGCTGTTGTTCTTCACCAACGTTGTCCTCGTCAACCCGTCCCACAAGGCCACCACTTTAAAGAAGAGTTATGGAAAATAGGTTTTATAGCTTTTCTTCTCTCCAAAACTTTCCTGAGAGATCAGAGAAATCAAGAAAATTCCAGAAGAAGGAAGCTATCCCTCACTCATCATCTCCTCCGCTGCTAACGTTTGAACTTATTTTGCACTGGAACTGTGGCCAGAGCTAAATATAAAGCAGCTAGTCAGGGATTGTGAGACGTCGAGTCCATATGCAGCTTTTTATTGGCCTGATAATAAGAGGATTGTACTTCTTTCTTCTTCTTCTCTCCACAATCGCTCATTCTTGAAGTTTAAAGCCAGAGTTTGCGACAAAGGCATCGTCTGCTGTTGCATTAACAAAAAAGCAAAACCTTTAACCAATGTGAGGGACAGACATTTAACTAGTAGGACGTCATCACATGTGGTCCAGTCTGTAATTGGAAGACAAGTCGGACCTTTGCGCTCTTTTCTGGAGAATCTCCACCATAATCGTCGGACTAAAAGAATTAAAATGACTAAAAAGCCTAAAAGGAAGCAAATGTTTTTGGTCTTTGTCAATGACATGTCAAATTAAAGAATTACTAAGTAAGAAGTTCAACGTCTGAGAGCAGAGTTTTCAGCCTGTCTGCTCTGTGTCATTACATCTGACTCCCATATCACTGCTTTGATCTGGAGTCTCTTCTCCTTCCCTCCGTGTGGACCTGTCTCTTGTTAAACTGAAGGTGCTGAGAGGGTCAAACTATCAAGGGCCAGACTTCTCACACACAACTATGTGGAGATAATTCTTCAGAGCATCAGTGCAGCTCCAGCAGCTGTGTTTTAAGGTCATCGCTCACTGTCTGAGAGCTTGAGTGTTGAGGCCATGCAGCTGCTTCAAATCCTTTCAACATCACCATTGTTCAGTTGAGAATTTTTCGCAAAAAACATTTAATCCAATGATGTTTCTTATATTAACACCAGGCATTTAAACACGATTTGGTGGTCCCATAGTCTAGCAGTTACCACACCTGACTAAAGCAAATGTAATGTAATTCTATTGGTCAGTTCTTTTGTTGATATGGGTATGGATCAAGTGGAAGTAATAGACAGATGGGACCAAAAGGAAACGTTATTTGTCTGCAGCCCGGGACCAATTGACCCATGGACCAGTACTGGTCCCCGGCCCAGTGGTTGGGGACTACAGGTCTATACCAACCATAGACAAACTAAGGCTCGGGGACCAGATGCTGCTCCTTTATCTTTGCATTCCGGCCCAACAAGCTCTTCCAAATGATGTCCATGGCTTCCCATGACTTAGAGGAGGCTAAAAACATTTTAGCATTTTAGTCTTTATCCATCTATTTTACTAGCCTACGAATCAATCAATCATTAAATTATGATAAACGCTCCATCTATCGGCCCCTTACCTTGCCCCTGTGTCTAATTTTAGGACAATTTTGGTCCATGAGTAAAATTGTCAAAGTCTGTTGACACATGTTCTGACTTCAGGGGCAAGAACCTGTACAAACACAAGTTCAGTTATGGGTCCTTATTTAAAATTATTTAATCGTTACCAGGTCACAGGGACAGTAGTCTCCACTTTTGCCACCCAAATCACACTGCACCACACTCTGGGTCCACCTACGGGAGACGGGCCTACTGGAAGTTACATGAGTCGAGACGGTGCTATAGTCAGAGCATCTCAGTGGCAACCGGGCAGCTGGTGGATTCAAACCCAGCGGCATCACTCCTGCGCTTAATTCTTCTCCTTTTGGCGTTTCCCTTTTTTAGCGGTTGCCACAGCGAGTCAATCTCACCCTGTCCTTACTTTCCGGACCCCGACCTATCGGGTATGGAAATAATTTTGTTGATCTCTTATCTTTTATCCAGCTTGGGATTAGCACTAAAAACATTGGCTTGTGCCCCCTAGTGGCTAGTTTACTCCTGGCTATTATGATACATAAATACAACAAAAATAGACCTATTTACTATGTTATTAAACCAAGCAGGTCGTGTTTATGGTCCTGTTAGAGGCAGAACAAACACCTCAACAACATCAATACCAAATTCTCTGCTGTGCTTTTAAACTCAGTGATTTATACAGTGTGTGGAAGCAGGCGGCTGGTAAACGCAGAACAATGTGAGCGTCAGAGAAACAGCCCATAATGAATTGGTGTTAATGAGCTGTTAACTCTGCTTCATCCCAAAACCCAACAGCTACGTCTGCAGCCTGACAGTGGATGTATATGTACAGTCACACACAAACACACACACACACACAAACACACGCATGCGGTCTATAAACACAGTGAAGTCCCTGTAGAAAGCCTTGACAGAGTCGGTAGTCCCAGAGCTGACGGAGAAGTGTAACACACTCTCCCTCATACACATGTTCAGTGTCACAAAAGCCCATGTCAGCATCCGCCCGTTCACCCACATACACACTCTCCACTCCAACACGTACTCCGTCAATCAGCCTCTCACTCTCAGGCTTAACAGGCTTCTGTTGAGAGGCAGTAAATCTTCCACATGGTGACACGGACCTGTGGATGGCCCACAACCAGCACGGCTGTTGTACTGGTCGGAGCAGAGAAACACTGTTTAACCCAAGAAAATACTCAATTAACCTCCTTAAAATCAAGAAATTATCTACGTCAAAATATATTTTTTTCTTGGAATACATTTTTTAACCTCACACATTATGTACTCTGGCACCGACATCTCAGGAAAATTGTAGATATTTATACAAGTTATTTATACAAGTTAGAAATGTAGTATTTTGGGTTTTATACATGACTTTTACTTGCTATTTATCTTAGCTAACACGAACGCTCCATCTCACTGCTCTTGACTCGGCCACGTGTC
>JAFBJS010007591.1:4877-58475 GCA_016785265.1 Paraplagusia blochii | reverse complement strand
AAAATCTTTTATACCATTTATTCATCTTCTTCTGCTTGTTCATTGTCGGGTCGCAGGGTCAGCTGGCACCACCCAAATCACATTGCACCATATTGTGATCCTGTGGGTGGTGAGTCCACAAGAAGATATGTGGGTTGGGACCATGCTTTGCTCAGAGCGCCTCAGTGGCAACCTGGCAGATGATGGATTCCAACCTGAAACCCTGTAGGCCCCAAGTCTCCTTCTTTAACCACTAGGCCACCACTGGTGAACTGTTTCATACCTTATGTCAAATTTAAAAAAAAATCTGATTAGCTAATTATTAATCATTATTATCTATTATGGATAAATAGTTGTGAACAGAAAATAATTTTTCACTCATTCCTTTAAAAAAGTAATTATTTTGACTGCCCTGGTGCTAACTTCCTGTACAACATCAGAAGGTCCCTTCAGTTTTGATATAATGTCAATTTCACTTCATTTTCCACATGATAACGTATTTGTATTTCATCTTATTTTCACGTGTTGTCGCTTCTTGTTTGACGGTGTCTGTCTAGTGCGTCTTCATTCATATTAAACAGAGCTGAAATGAAGTAAACGGCGCCAGGTTAGTATTTGTCCGTGTGTGTCTGCAAACACCGCCAAGACACTTCTCCTCACTGCTGAGTCAATACCAGTGTGTCGTTGACATGTCTGTGCCAGGAGGACAAAGGCGCTTCTGTGTCTGCAGCCACACATGACTGACGCTGAGTTAAGGCCCCGTTGCTTCTGACTCCCACATCCAACACGGACCTGTGTTTGAACCACCTGAGGGCGTGTGCTTGTGTGCCAGTTTGCGGTTTTCTGCCAGTGTGGGAGCATTCTTCCCGGCTGACTGTGCCTGTGTTCGTACAAATGTGTTCTCTGGGAGGCCAATTAAGGGAGGATGCTGTTAAGTGATTTTAGAGGCTTCGCTGGAGAGTTAGGGGAAGTAAGTAAAAAAGATGGTCGCCCGCAAGGTGCTTTAAAAGTCCCTGACAGTGCGGGGGCTTTATAGCTAACAGCTGCTCCAGGTGTGAGCTGCGGCGCACACACGTGCACGTACATGCCAGTTGCCTCATTAAGGTCAGTCTTTACAGGAGGCCTCTCTGCCGCGTCTCACACGGTTTATTTTAGACCTGTGAGAACACATGATACTTTAAGAAGAGTTGGAAAGGAAAATTGGATGAGGTCTTTGACATGCTTTTTTGTCGTAGCATGTAAAAATCCCCAAACAGGTGGAGTATCTAAAGGTCAGGGGTGTCCAGGGGACCACAATTAAAAACTGGCCTGAAGTCCCGGGCCAGACTGAATATTTATTGAAAAATAAACTGTAAATATTTCCCCGTCTCCAGATAATAAATGCAGGGGCGGTGCTAGGGTCTCTTGGGGCTCATACCAAGATATCTCTGGGGTTCCCACCCTATCAGTGGCTGCAGCAAAAAAAAAAAATTGACCAGGCCCCCTAGTGGCAGGAGCCCCAAGCAACTGCCTGCCTGTCTTCAAGCGCTCCCTCCTGATTAAATGTTGATTTTTGGAAACATTGAATCTGGAACAGCTGCTTACTTTTATCAACACATGAGAAATAAAACACACATCAGTGATTTTTACCTTTATCTGTAGAATTTTCAGATCCTTGTAATGTTGTAATGTGTTTTTTACAAATCTACGACAAAAAAACCCCAAAATGTCTGTGCTACAACAAAAACCATGGATCATTAATACTACAAATCCTGCCATTATACTGTCTGGCCAACACTCTTGGGATTTTGCAGGCCAAATATAAATACACTGCGTGCCAGATTTGGCCGCGGGCCTGAGTTTGACACTCGTGCTATAGGTGATCAAAACCAAACAGTCATTTCTGGTCTTATGTTTACATTGACTCTCCCTGAACAATTAACAGTGAGTACGGCCTATAAGTTTAGACACTGAAGATTGTTGTCTGCTGTGGTGACCAAGAGATTCATTCATTCATCTCATCCTCTTATCCATGGCCACGTCGCTGAGACAGCGATCTCCACAACTGCAACCCAATTCACACTACACCACATTGTGAGCCTTCCTGTGGGTGATGGAACCAGTTGAATCTGGTTTAGGATGGTGCTATGATCGGAACAACTCAGTAGCAACCTGCCAGCTGGCGGATTTTGACCTAAAGCCTTGTGGACCCAAACCCAGTTGATCTCCAGGACAAGGCTGAAACCCAGTTAGGGTTCTTGGTGCCGTCCAATGGGCATGCAGGAGGGGCTGAGATTTGATTGGTGGTCATAGAAGGTCCTCCCCTTGCAACTTTGTAACAGATAGGAGGATAAATATATATGTTATTTGGGTTTCTCTTGGGTAAGTTCTACTATTTATGTTGGTTGGAAATGCAACATCACTTCCACTATTGTTTTTTTTTTGTTGGAGGAGTATTGAAGAGATCAAGTAGCATGTTGGACAATTGGACAAAATAATGAATCACTACTCCATGATTTGTGTACAGTCCATTTACTGAATGGTAAAAATGCTTTTAAAAAATTTCAAAATTTCTTTTACAGTATGTTTTATGAGAAACATTCAAATATCCAGAACTTTAAATGCATATTTTGAGCGGTTCAGTTGTTCTTGTAGCCACAAGCTCTAGGGTTGAGATAAATAAAATTTTCTGTCCAAGCATGTCTTCCTCTTCTTAGCATAGTAATGTAGTGCAGGGCACTGATAGGTTGAAATGAAAAGGGATTTTTTTAGTGATTTTATTTTCAATTACAGAAGCTAGTCTTCGATTGGTGAAAAAAAAAGGCCTGTTTCTATATCCGCTCTGTTAATCTCACAGACGTCTGAAATAACATGACCGTACGTTTCACAAATTACTAGTAGGTGTTGAGGAAACCTCCTCATCATCAGGTCTATGGGACGGCAGCGACTCAGTGTCTGAGTGGGGAGGCCTTCTCCTACAATAATTGTAATTTGGCTTTAAGAAGCTTAACCAACAAGAAGGAAATGGGAAATGAGAAAGTAGGGTGGGCTGCTGGAAATAAGGAGCAGCATGTGGTAAGGAATACAAGAGATTATCAAGTTGGAGGGCAGAGCTTCTTCTCCTCTCTTCACCTCCTGCTATGGCACTCTCTCCTCCAACATTCACCTCAGGTCAGCCATATGTAATGCTAGCGAACTTCCCCCTGCATGAGAGGATACAGAACAAAGGTGCGTCCGCCATTCACGTCCCCCACTCTCTCCAAACGTCCGCTAATGAACATTACAGACTGGTTCAGTGAGAAGCTAAAGATGTCCCTGGTCCCCTGTAGTGGTGTTTCACAGGAGGATAACGACCCTCAAAAGAAAGTGTTCTCTTTCAAAACCCTTTCACTCTCTGGAGTGTCCCTCTTCTCAAAGTCTATGCAAAAAAAGGAAATGGGCCTGGATTTAGTTTTTGTGTTTCTGGATGGGATTGTGTCTTAAATCCTATGTATAAACAGTCCACGTTCGTGATGTAATAATTTTTTTTTTCAAACATTATTATTTTGGATGTTAAAAGTCTGACACAGCAGATACTCACTGTACAAACCAGACCTAATCCCTGCGTCTGACCATGAACCCACAAAACAGAACCACTTTGATCTCTGTATGAATATGTCTATTTGTGTCTTTCTCTGAAAATCCTGACAGGAAGTGCAGCCGGGCTTATACATTTGGTGAGGCAGTGAGTTCTGGGGGATGTGGTTTCCTGGAGGATTTAGATCACACACGACCCAGTTAGACACAGACCGTCTTTGTTTGTCATTAGTCTGTTTTCTTTGATGGTTTTCAAATGCTGTGCGTCTTCGCATTCACATGTGAAACTTTATCCTGATCCCAGCGCAGTTGAAAGCAGTTAATGATATCACAATATTATGATAAACTGACCAGAAACACATGTCACTGTGGGGGGGGGCCGGGGGTATTAGGCTGAACATGAGACCGAGCAGGCAGGCACTGACGCTATACGTTTAACGGTTCAAAGATCTGCGCGTTTTCATGTTGTCATGACAAAAAAAAACAAAGAGCAGAAGCTTCACCACAGGCATTTCTCCCTATATGTAACTGCATGTGTGGGCGTGTGTGTCTGTGTGCAGTGTATCGACAGGAAACACGGTTTGGCAGAGACCTCTCAGACATGCTGGAACATGACACATAGTTCCTCCCCGTGAATCCTTACACACCGCAGTCAAGCAGCATTAATGATAAGCACCTGGATTCCCACAAGTTCCAAATTAGCTCCAATTGGCAGTAACTGATAAATTGGGATGAGTGGGTCCTGGGACTGACGGCCAAGTCAATGAAGTCTTTTCACATCAGGATGCCAAGAAAAGTTGAAAGACAAGAGATGAAGAGATTCTTTATACTTCACGTGAGTGGAGACCACACGCTACAGAGACGGAGTTACAGAACCCAGAGAAGGGGACAGTGTCTTTCCCAGACAACCATGAGAATCGAATACGCTCCCACGCGTCTGGATGCGTGTGTGGCCGCCGCGCACACGCGCGCAGTGCTACACGCCACATGTAACCGTGTTCATCCCTTCAGTGTAACATCAACCCTTCGCTCTCTCAATCCGCACCACGCTCCCCGCCGACTTTGATGCGTTTTTTAACTCCATGTGTACGACAATAATCTTCTTCACCCCACCAAAGGCCCGGGCCATGGGAAGAAAGGCCCCACTCTGCAGGCTTGGCTTCATCTTTTGCCCCGTCTCTCCAGCCAGACAAAATCACCTCGCATGCACCGCAGTGTGGTTCAACTGCAGCTGAAAAGGGATGGCGACCAAATCCCTCTCATGCACAACAAAACAACACTGTAGCCTTTTCAGTGTGACTGCCCACAAAAAAAAAGGTCTATTGGGTCTGTGGCAATGCTGCGTCCATCTATATTTCCACTCCCCACAGATGTTGACACTGTTTGTTGCGGGTTAAGATGCTCTCTAAAGACCATTGTTCCCCTTGTATCGTCTATGTTATTGAGTTTTTCTCTCTCTTTGGGCGGGGGGCCGGAGGTAGAGAGGGGAGAAAGTGGTGAAAGACCTCCGGGTGGCAGTCTGCGCTCCAGGGGGGCTTTCTGCCCAGAGAGTTTCCAGCAGAGGCCTTCATTGTGGGTAGCAGCAGGCAGCCAGCGAGGGCGGTGTGCTGGAAGCATTGTATTGCTGGATAGACCCCGGTCCCTCTCCACTGCAGGGTCAGAGGTGAGGCCCAGTGTGAGCTGCTCCATACCTGCCCCGTCTCCCCCCTTTTTCTCTCACTGAACCAATGGGATGCAATGGAGACCAGTCAGGTTAGCTTTCTGGTAGCAGAGCAGAGGAGCTTCTTCAGTGCTCTCTGTCTATTTCCCATAATTAGACAATTCAATTGATGGCCTTTTAAAGAATTGACTATAAGGCACCCAGTCAATTTTTTTTTTTTCCTTTATTTGTCATTGTGACACTGTGATCCACAGCACACAACGAAATTTCACCTCTCCATTTAACCCATCACCAAGGTGAACAGTGGGCAGCTATTGAACGCTGGGTCAGTGTGTGTGGGGATGATATCATTTTCAGGGTACCTCAGCGTTAACTTGGCGGTAGAGGGATTTGAACCGGGGGCCTTGTGGACCCAAGTCCACTTTCTTAACCACTAGGCCACCAACTGCCCGTCTCTTTTTGGTGGGTCTGTTTTTTTTGATTGTCATGTATAAGGCGCATTAAGCAACACAAAATGGATCAAAACATTTTCAAGCCAGTCAGAATTACAAAAACAAAATACACTACATTTTTTTTAATTTTTCAGTGTCTGTGTTTAACACTTTGGCAATTACAGCATCAAGCATTTTGGGGTCCTTATAAAACCACCATATGTTACGTTAAGTATGTATTACTTCACACTGTCAAAACACAGTATGGAACAATAATATTCCAGTATTTTACCAAAGTTGTACTTAAATATGACAGAATGACTCATTGTCAATTTATGAGAAAATTTTATTTTTTTCAGTGCACTTGTGGTCCTGAAAATATGATAGTAAAAAAAGATGGAAGATAAGAGAAGGAGGCTGGGATGAGCCTTATCAGTGGTTTAAAGGCCAAGTCTCTGCACTCCAGTGAGATAACAATCTTATCTCAGACTCAAAACAAAAACCTCTGATCGCATCTCAGCTATCAGCATTGTTGATGCAGGCCTTTGTATGTGTGTGTGCTGGCATCAGTGTGACTCTGCATGTGTGGATATGTAAGTGTGCTCTCGGAAACAAAAGGACGGTGAGAGATGGTGTCAAATACTTGGATCGCTGCTGAGCCATATCTCTCCCCTATCGCCTTATCTCATAAACCTGTGCATCCAGAGAATGCCTGTTCTCATGCCTACGTGAACTCTCAGTACTCCATCCACAAACATAAGCTTTTTTTATTATAGGCCAGGTTTGTAATTTCGCTCTAGTGCTAATAGTGAATCTAGTTAAGACAGTATCCTTTGTGTGCTTGATGGTGAACAGTTCAACCTTCAATAAGGTCATCAAAGATCAATAATTGTAGCTATATGTTTGAAAAGAAAGTGAGAGAAATGCAAATTTAATTCAGCCATTTTTTTCATTATGCATTGACATTTTAGAAAACCTTACTCAAAGCCCAAGATTATATTTTATAAATATTGTTTCCTCAGATATCTTAAACTTTGTTCTATGTCTTTGTTTTTGTATTTAAACTTACATGACACATGTTATTGTATGGTATGGTACGGTAGGGTATGGTATGGTATGGGTATGTTGTAGTATGGTATATATGGCATGTTATTGTTCGGTGTAGTATGGTATGATGTGATATGGCTATGTTATGGTATGACATGTTATGATATGTGTATGTTTTTATATGTTATGTTATGGTATGGTATGGTATGGTATGGTATGGTATGGTATGGTGTGGTGTGGTGTGGTGTGGAATGGTATTGTATGGTATGGTATGGTATGGTATGGTATGGTATGGTATGGTATGGTATGATGCTTTTTGGTTCAATGTTTTGTGTGCTATTGTTTGGTGTAGTGTGGTATGGTATGGGTATGTTGTAGTATGGTATGATGTGGTATGGCTATGGTATGGTGTGGTATGTTTTGATATGATATGTTATGTTATGGTAAAGTATGGTATGATGCTTTATGGTATGGTTTATTAAATCCTGTTCTATCCTGTTAAGTCCTAATTCCTGATGTATTTTGAAAAAAAAAAATCATCTTGTACTGAACAGCAGTGAAGAGCACTTATGTTAATGTGTTTATCAGCTCTTAACACATTATAGTCGTTTAGCCAGGGCTGTGTTTATAGCACCAGTGTGCAGCGTTTATGACTGAATGGAACGGTGCTGGGAGTCATCACTGATTGGTGCTGTCACTGAAGATGTATGAGTGCCCAGCCTCATCTCTGACCTCAGATTAGTACATTAACCCTCTCTCTGAGCGAGGCCAGCGTGTCTCTTAAACCCTGACCCCTGTCCTCTTGCACCTCCACCACAGGGGGTCGGCAGTCACCGCTCTCCCATCACAGCTCTGCAAGACGCCACATTGTGGTCCTTCTCTCCACTATTGTCAGCCGTCCTAAATAATGTGCATTCCCATCCCTGCAGAGGCATTCCCAGGCTGCAGAGAGAGCTGGAGATGAAGTGTCCGGTTTAACAGTGATCCCCTGAGGGAGATGATGACCAAGAGCTGCAGGTAGCTTTCACAGCTGCATGACAGGGCAACTTCTTCCCCAGTGTCCTGCTGCTAGAAATTTGTTGTCCCCCTCTGGGTGTCTTTTTGGGAGTGTCAGCCACAGGGGCCCCTGATGAGAGATTTGTTGATATGATAACTCGATTAGGCTCCAGGATGGATGGCATGTTGGCAGCAGGCCAGTCAGCAGCACCCAGGGAGATGCTGACTCGTCTCCTTAACCTCTCCTTAGGAGGCCGCAATTAGTGCTAGTAATTGGTAAATTAGCAGTGTTCCAACATGTATGCACATCTACGACTTCTGTATTGATTTGTGCAAATATGAGACTAGGAACCTTTAACATTCATTATCATCATCATTCATCAAAACAAATAGTTTTTTTTTCTTATTTTGCATTATTTTCCCTGTGTACTTTGTCTATTGTTATTGATTTGAACTGTAAGCTGAAAGTTGCAGGTCTGCAGATTTAAAAGGGCAAATGCTTTAACTTTAACTTAAAGTAAACGTCTTTCTTTCTCATTTTTTTTTTTTCACAAATGTAGTTACATTATTTATGTTATTACATATTGGCTTTCATTCAAATTTTTGGGGAATTTTTTGTAAAATTATAGGCATAATATTGCATTATTGTAATTACTTTTATTTTAGTTTTCTGTAATTCAAACTCAATTAAGGTTTTGTTTTAAAATCATAAAATCTCTGTTTTAACATCTACTACAGGGGTGCCTGTTACAACCTCTATAAAATCTATAGGTAGATCAGGTTATATGAGTGGATCTATGAAAGAATGCAGGTAGATCCTGAGCACTAACATAAAAACATAATAGTTATAAAGTATAGAGATGTTTTCGATTCCCATATTTCAAAATGATAATCACTGGAATGAGAATCATATACAGTTATGGAAAAATTGATTAGACCACTCTTTCTTTAATTTCTTGTCCATTTACAAATCTGCGTCCACTTAATCTACATTAATCTGGACAAATATAATAATAAACAAAAAAAAGGCTCATAATTAAGTTTAATTTCAGAGCTGATTTCTGGCCATTTTGCATGGTTTTATTGACAAAAATCGCTTCCGTTCCTACATCACTAGCAATAACATTGTACTGACAAATACAGTGCTTTTAGTCATTGCATGGTTTTGTGTTCATTGTTTCCCCCAGGTGATAAACCTTTAGTGGAACAAGGCATTAAGATGAACAAGGAATTGAAGAAAACAACAGAGTGGTCTTATCATGACTGTAGGTATTGAGTCACACAGTATCCATTTGAAAAGTAGTTCACAAGAAAAAATGGTGGACACCCCTGATCTACAATAAATGTTAAAAACGTTATATATTCTATGAAGAATCACAGCCTCAACACAACTTTACTATAACACATATAACTCCTGCTTTAACTCCTATCTAATAACTGTCATTTTGTTTCACCTTCATCTGAATATCTTCACAGCTATGTGTTCTTCAGACCTTAAAGCTCTTACCGCCTTTTTCCAGCACTTTTAATGACCTCTCCTCATCCTTCCCTCCTGTGGTGGAGTTTGTCAACTCCGATGACCACTGACCTGTCATGCATTGTGGGTTTAGTCTGACGTATTCAAGGTGTTACCATCTGTGCTGTGCCCCCACCAACCCCACCTCTCCATGGACAAGACCTCTGTGTCCAGGCCCACTGAGCTGGAAAAGTTGCTTACAGTGGACAGTGTGTTGGCCTTTGTAAATGTCTCGACTCTGGAAGAGTGGACAGAAGAGGAGCAGGGCTCCAGGAGGAGGACACTGTGCTGTGTTTTCTTTTACCATGGTTTTTGTCCCTCAGTTTGTTTAACGGTGCTCCCAAAGACTGCTGTTATCTGAGTTAACTTGTAACCTACTCACCTCTGACTCCTTCAGTGTGTTGATGATGGTCTCTGTGTGTGTTTTTATGCCAGAGACAAAAGCTGAGCTTTAGAAAAGTCCAACAGCTCGCAATCCTAATTTCATACACACAAAATGTAGGGAAAACTACATATTTGTGATGATACACCAAATAATGTAAATGAAATGATCACAATATCACAGTGATGTTGAGATATCAAGGTTATATGAGGTGTTTAACAACAAATTCAGCCACTAGATGTGGCTATATCCTGCAAACTGCATATTCACACTTGAATAAAATGTAGAAGGTTGTTAAATCTACAGTGGTGGGTAAAGGTTTTTGGACGCCCCATTAGCTCTACTGTGTACTGATGGAAGAACTACTAAAAATGAATTTGAAGATATGAGGGTTTATTTCGGTTGTTTTGTTAATTTTTTTTTCTTTTTTTACAAATTATTAAGTTATTTATTGAGTTTGACAATGTTGAGAACTGGCATTTTAAAACTGGCAAGAATTTGGTTTTATTAGTTTTTCTTGTAAATTACAAATAAAAATATATAATTTGTGTTATTTTGTGTCTGTTTAATGCAGCCACACATTTTGGAACACGTAAATATATATTTAAACATGATTATATATTATTATATGATTATATTTGGGTTGTGTAAAGTTTGGGGGATGTTCAGAAACTCTTTCCTGCCAATATAGAACTACTGGGTTTAGTAAAGACAGAGATAATAATTAACTATACTATGTCACAAACTAGAACCAACTCACTCATATAAACAAATAAGCCACAATAAAGAAGTTACAGAACAGGTTCCACAAGCAAAGTTCTGAAAAGAGCTGGATCTCCTCTTATTAAATGATCATGAAAAAGCAATGGGTAAATATATCTTTTAGATAGAGTTAAATATATCTTTTAAAGAGTATGTTTATGTTATGACTTTCTCCAGTGTTTTGTATCTGTGTAAGTGGTTTGTATGTGTGTTTGCACATAGCAACAGTAACTGATCTGAACTGTGAGGTTACAGCACCGACGTGCTGCTCAGGATCTGGCAGTAAACCTGGTGATCTTGTCATCAGTTCTTGATTTTGAGCATTTCCGATGTCAGCCTGTGCACAGCCCTCACATTCCTGTAATTCCTTGTCTTTGGGATGGATACTAAGTTTCCACAAGGAATCCGCAAACAGTCACCACAGTCAGTCGGCCTGCTGGCCATGAGTGATGTGACGTGTGTGTGGTTAGTGCTTTGACCAAACAAAACGTTTCCCACCGTCTTGACACATCACTGACAGAGAAATGGAGAGAGTCAGTTCTATCATCCACTTCACTCAACATTAA
Organism: Paraplagusia blochii; assembly: GCA_016785265.1. Lineage (NCBI taxonomy): Eukaryota > Metazoa > Chordata > Actinopteri > Pleuronectiformes > Cynoglossidae > Paraplagusia > Paraplagusia blochii. Next base: position 47,581 of record JAFBJS010007591.1, on the reverse strand, counting down.
TCATGTTAGAATCTCCTCGAAATGTTTCCATGACAATTCAGTGATAAATGAAATAAAACTCTTCTTTTCTGCAGTCATGCTGCTCTGCAGCGCCCTCTCTGGGGAGTCGATGTGGTTGTTTGAGTGACATATTGCCTGCGGGTGGCGATCGCTTCATAGGAGCAGAAAAAGTGACAACGTTGCCATCTAGTGGTTAATTTTCTCTTATTAAAAGAGGTGTCTGTTTTATGTTAATTATAAAGTGGTACAATTCTGCCATCTAGAGGTCATTTTTCCAAACTGCACGTGATCATGCTGCGGAAGTCAGCGCCATGACTCGTCTTCAAACTAATTATTTATTCTTGTATAAAATTTCACCTTACATAAACACAGGGGCGTAGAATAGTTTTGTCTATATATTCAGAGGAAGGATAGAAAATTATGAAAATGTAATTGGATCCTTTTGATCTACAGACAGTGACCTGTTTACCTACATGTATTTTAAATGTCACATATTTGGGTCAGTTATATAATTTACACCCGGGGTGCACGGTAGGTAGGTTGGGATCTACCAGTAGATCTCCAAAGCAGTGTTGGTAGATCCTGAGCATAGTATAGTAACAAATCTAGAGATGTCATTATCTTTCGAGATACTTATCACTGTACTTTGTTTCCCCCAGGTGATAAACCTTTAGTGGAACAAGGCATTAAGATGAACAAGGAATTGAAGAAAACAGCAGAGGGGTCTAAAAAAAAAATTCCATGACTGTATGTTGATGTGGACAGTAAGATATCCAGTTTATATTGGTAAATATATTTAGAGTTTTCAATGTAGGTAGATCACGTCAGCCTGGACATTTGAAAAGTAGCTCACAAGACAAAAAAGTGTGGACACCTCTGATTTAGACTATTTTCAACGTCGGGGAAAACTGTAACAAACTGCCAATTTAAAACTACAATTCTACTACAGTCCAGTAGTACTTTTGTTAAGCCAGTAGATGTCGTAATCACCTTGTTAAAAACCATCTATAGTGACCGGGTTATCGGGTCATGTTCATCAAAACAGTGTAATAAAGAAGTCGCCACTCCTTAAAGTTTTTCAGATAAAATTTTAATATAAATCTATATGGGGCAGGGCGTCATGTTGCTGATGTAAAATGTCAAAAATAAGAGGAAGTGCTTTTTATATACTAATTTTACTCTACTTCAAACACCCAAAATATCTACCTCTCCTCTGTTTTAAAGGTGTTAGATACATAGATTTTATGGTTGTTTAACATATACAAAAATAAGCCACAACCTTTAAACACAGGGTAGTAAAATATTATGGATAGGGAAAAAACTTTAAATATGGCTAGAAATGTTGGCTAAGTTAGAAAAAGATCATTTGTTCAACTGTAATTCCTCTTTTAATCTTCTTTCGGCTTGTCCCATTTTTAGTGGTTGCCACAGTGAATCGTTGATTTCCATCTCCCCCTGTCCTCTGTATCTTCTACTCTGACTCCAACTACCTCCATGTCCTCCCTCGCTGCATCCATCAATCTTTGTCTTCTACCTGGTAGCTCCATCTCTGGGATCATTCTTTCTCCTCTGAACATGTCCAAACCATCTCCTTTACTCCATCTTTCAAAAAAAAAAAACAGGACCCATTTCAGCCTTTGTATCTGTATCTGTTTATTCTATCTTGTTAAACAACATGTTTGTCTACACAAATTGGTTTTTCCAGAGATCTCGTCATTTCAATTTAAGAGAAAATGACATTTATATACAGACCAATTCAGACTCCATTCATGGGGGCAGCCAAATAACTTTGATAAACTCCATTTTGTGTTGTTCCCACCCCCTGCCTGTTGGTGTGGTGTGTCAAATGAATGACTTTCCTTGGTAATTTACTCTCATATTTCATGTGATAAGTCCTTTGTGTTTATTTATCATGTTGTGCATCTTTGCTCCTCCTGTGTATTCATCAAATTAATTGTAGAGAAAATGATTTAATTTCAGATATTCCACTCACTTCATGTTCAACTCTATTGTTTCTCAGGGTTGATGTTGCTTAAATAATTCAAACCATTTAGATTAACCAGGAAAAATTTTAATTTACCAGGAAAAATGCACCCAAACTCCCATGTCCGAAGTGAGTATTTTTGTTTAACTAGTCCAAAGAAACCAAATAGCTTCTTCACATTTTATGGGGCCACCACTCCCCCATGTCACAGTCACAGTGAAAGATAAAACCCAGCTGGAAGACACTGTCCTTTCTTCCAGGTTTGGTCTATTGTCTGCTCAAAAACTGGGTCATCATAATATTTCTTCCCAGAAGCACTGAGTCCAGATCTGGATTAGTTTTCTCACTCAGTGTGTGACAATGTGGACAAGCCGCCTCATTTCTCTGAAGTTAAGGGACTTCATGGTTATTTATTTCAGCCATCTACTTTTTATACTTCTTCTTGGAACTGCCTTTGTTCGTAAGTAAATTACAATTTATTTCTTCAGGAATCGTTGTATGTTTAAATACAGGGGTTTTCTGTATATGAAGTTTATATGAAGTAAAAATCTTTGTGCTGTCTTTGTGCTGCAATGTAATTGTTGTTCATCTAGTTTTAGCTAAAATTGGTTAGACAACCCATTTGAATTGTTTGGAAAATATTTTTTTTAAAACAAAATATTTAAAAACGACCTATTTGAAGAAATTAGTTTTTCACTCTTTATTTTTTTTGTTGCGATGTGGGATTGGATGAGGCATCATACACACATTAAAACTCACTCAGCAAATTTTTGTAAAAACAAATAAATACATTTAACAGTTTAACTTTAAACCAAGAACTCTATCTATCTATCTATCTATCTATCTATCTATCTACCTAACTATCTATCTATCTACCTAACTATAAATATGTTTATATGCCTTTATATACTGTACACCTGTGTCCACAGGTTCAACTGGTCAGTCTGAAACATGGTCCCATACTGACTCTAGGTCATCTCTTGGAGATCCACTTCATCGACCCTTCACCACAGGTCCTCACAGTCTCATAAACAACAAAAAAAACACATTTTCCATGTTTTAAAAAAGTCTCAACTCTGTGATGCTTCCATAGGTAGATCTAACCTGACAGAACACCACGTCCAGAGAAGAAGAAGAAGGAACACGGAGGCTGACACTGCCCCTGGCACTTTACCTCTACACATTCTGGCTTCAGATCGTCTCTCGGTTCTAAAGGATCTGGTATCAGACAAGAAGATCACAGGTTTCATATTTATACTTCCAAAGTTTCCTCACTGACCTTCTCTGGGCACAGCAGAATGATAATGATGAAGTGAAAAAGTGAACATAAGAGCCTAAATGAAAGAGTATTTTACTGTTAATGGCAACCCTTTTTGTATCTTATAATCAGTTTACATCATCTGGTTAGTCCAGAAAAAGAACTAGCAATTAAAGGATTATATAGTTAGTTCACATAGCACCTATTATTTAGTCAAAAGGGTCATGACTCAGCGTTTGAGAAATACTGCCACAGTGGAAATATAATCTCAACGTACGTCATGTTTGAACTTATTGTCCTTATAGTTATATAATGTATATCTATCACAACATGGATATTTTGGATATATATAATGATGGTACCATCAGGATAAGACAAAAAATTCAGTTTCACATTTGTTGTTTTATACCAGGGGTGGGCAAACTTTTTGACTCACGGGCCACAACTGTTCCTAAAATTGGACACGAGGGCCAAGTCAAGAGCAGAAAAATGGAGCAGTCGTTTAAAGATAATTGGCAACCTAAAATGCTACATTTCTAATACGCTTTATGACACCATTTACTGGGGAAACACAGGCATTGCAGGCAAAGGGCAGAAGTATAATGAAAATATACATTAATTATTTAATTTGGACAATGTTGGCGGGCCGCATTAAGAAGCACAATGGGCCGCATTTGGCCCCAGGGCCTTAGTTTGCCCATGCCTGTTTTATACTGTATTTCAAAGCTAAGTATTACTGTAGTGAAGTATTTTTAGTAAACAAGAATACATACTACACAAATACACATTGCAGAATGTACATGTATATTGTACCATGTACAATACTATACATAAAGTTAAAAAACTCTGTTTATATTTCAAAAGGTTTGCATCACTTACAGCTGCTACAGTTCTTCAGTGCAAGTACAACCACAAGGCATCTAACAAGACCAGGCATGGGCAAACTAAAGCCCGGGGCCCAGATGTAGCCCCTTGAGCTTTGTCCTGTGTCCAAATTTAGGGCCAATATAGTAGTGGCCAGTGGGTCAAAACGTTTGCAGATGCCTGACCAAGACCTGCTTAGAATCAAACAGATTGGACAGGATACGGGTGACGCAGGGGACAAGAGAAGTGAGATCTGAAAGCAAGAAGAAAGACGAGACAGAGGGAAAGTTTACAAGTTGAGTTGTAGTAAATTCAGGTTCGATTGAATATCTCAGCTATTGATGTGACTGTTACTGTAGCCTCAGAAGTGACATGTAAATAGAAATTAAATTAAGAAAACAGTAGGAAAATGTTGTGAAAACTGGGTCTACGGTCCAGAAGTTAGAATAAGAAAAAAAAACAAAGACTCCTGGGTTTGACTTCCAGAGGAACCACATGTATGATAGTTAATCCTTCTGCTGTGATAGAATAGAAAAGAAATAAAACAGAATAATCGTTGTTATTATACAGTGGGGGCTGGAAAAAATAAAAAGTGACATATTTTTCTTTTTCCTTTTGGCTTGTCCCTTATTTAGGGGCTGCCACAGTGAATCAACATTTCCATCTCCCCTTGTCCTCTGTATGGTAGCTCCATCTCTAGGATCATTCTTCTACCAATATAATCACTGTCCCTCCTCTGAACATGTCCAAACCATCTCAATCTGTCTTCTCTAGCTTTTTCTCCAAACCTTTCTGTCTGTGTTGTCCCTCTAATCACCTCATTCCTGATTAGGGCTGGGTATTGATTCAAATGTTCCAAATCGATTCGATTCGATTCACAAGGGTTCGATTCGATTCAATTCACGATTCAGTTTTTGCCATATCAATTGTAGTTCGGTACTAACATTATTCTCAGAAGAATCAAAGCTAAAATTGAAACTTAATACATTTGCTAATAAGAAATGTATTTTTTTACATTTATTTCCATCAAAAATTTACTCAAGGCAGTCATATTAATCCATCATGCATTTTTTATTTAACATGACTTGACCCAAAATTACAAGGTACAGCCTTAAACGAGCTATAGATTCCCCTGTCTCTTATACACATCTGCCATGTTGTTTTTACATTTGTTTTACGTGCGAGTTACCACGTAAATACGTAATCACCTGTGGTGCATGAGCACACATAAAGTTGTTGGGAAAGGAAGGAAAAAAAAATCGATTTTTGGAAAAAAAATGAGTCCATCAATTAACTGTCACCAGTTGTTTGTGTGCTTCAGGTATTGACCTCTCTTTTGTCTTTTCTTCCGTCAGTTCGATTAGGTCTGCATGTGTCTCTCACTGGCCCCAGTGAAAAGATGGACCCTCAGTTCCTGCTCGCCCTCGGCAAAGAGGTTAGATACCAACCAGTCTGAATAAAAAGGTTTTGCAATGAACGTAAACATGAAGACTCGTTTATTAGATAAGATTAAATGGCTTAAATCCTCCATAAATTAGAGTCATAAAATGATAGGGCTGGAGGTTGTGTTTGTAGAAGAGCCAAAAGTTACTCTCCACCCAACTAATCAATGCTCAGCGGGTCTAAAGAGCAAAGACTGACAACACTGTGTTGGTTTGGGTCAAACTTTGACATTTTTCTTTTAATTCATTTGCAAACAATGAGGCAATGACTCAGCAGCTGGAGACGGCCTTCATTTGCATGGTGAAACCATTCATTTGGAGACATACTTGGGCTGACAGCAGGACTGGATTAAAAGATTAGAGTCTGGGCAAATCGAAAGGCTGCAGATGTAGTGGAGGAACGAGTTGAACTTCAACATAACTGAAATTCCTCTGAATATTATCTGGCCTTTAGAAGGCAGTCATTTGAATACTTGAAGTTATTGTGTTGAAGTTGGAGCTTAAAGATGTTTTTTTTTTTTACGTTTGGCAGCCGGCGATCTACAACACAGGGGCTGGAGTCTTCACCATGAGAGTACTGGGAGTGAGGAGACTCAGCTCTGAACCCTGAGATTTCATCATCCAGGGTGGAATATATAATCTAACAATGAAATTAATAAAAATCTCGTAAATGTAAAATAATTATTTAATGAAAATGTTTTTTGTTTGATTTTTTAAATCCTAAATGACTAGGCCACAGTCCATGTTTGTGTAATTATATATTAAAGATTAACGTGGAACTAATCTGTGTCCAGTCTCTGACACCTGACTCCGCCCACAACATGCAGCGACCAATAAAATGGGCCGCCGAGCGTGTGCGCCCCGCCCTCTCAGTTGTGTTCCTGATGACTGGAAGGAAGTTTTTAGCTGCTACTCACCGGTCAGCAGCGTGTTAGCCATGGTGTGAATGTCACTATGCTCCACTGTAAATAGTAGGTTGAGCGAGGATGGCCCAGCTCCTGCAGGACCCGCCGCTGTCCGAGGAGGAGAGTGAGTTCCGGAAGGTCATAAACCAAATCGGAGGGAAAGAGAGAATTTACTTGGTGAGCGATGCATGTCAGGGTAAAGAAACGGACGGGGAGAGCGCCGGGATCCTGGACGAGTTCTTACGTGAGTTGTTTCACGTCGGCAGCTGCGCCCAGAGCCACCAGCAGCCCGGGACGACCGACGCGAACAACGGGGACTGCAGCGAGACTCAATGTCAGGAAAAACCTCTGGGAATAGAGGACGTGGATGTAAAAGATGCCCGTGTTGGACGGAACACGGAGAAGGAGAAAAAGAACGGGAAGCCGACGCAGAGCGAAAAGGCTCGGATAACGGTGACGAGGAGGTTTAACATTTACAGCCTTAAACGAGCTATAGATTCCCCGGTCATCATCTTCATGTTCAGACAGACATTTGTCAGCCAGGAGTCCAACAGCGTGTTTTTAAAGGAGATCCTGAAGGACGTGAAGGCGCGTACCAAACATGCCACGATCACCAGACCGGCTCTGATTGGATTGATCCACAGCCCGCAGGAGAGTGAGGAGACGCGCGGCTGTGTGCAGAGCCTGGACCGTTTGATTCGATCCGTGTTCTGCAAACATTCACCGGAGACTATTTGGACCGAATGTTTTATACCGAAGACTGAGGCCAAGGTGCTCAGCATAAAGATGAACGCGTGCAAGGTCATCGCTTCATCTCAAACTTCAGGTGTAATGGCACACATTCGCCACTGGGGTCGTGATGTTGTAAAGTGTTCATTTCGGATGTCAACTATCAAAAGTTTTAGTCAAGATTAGTCGAGATAAGTTGGCATCCCTACATTTAAAGAAGCCCATTGTTATGTATTGTTGGATCTGGACATTTGTAGTTTAAGGTGAAATAAAAGTGTTTCCTTCAGTGTGTTAATAACTGATTCATCTACTATAGACCGGGACAAACTAAGGCCCGGGGGCCAGATGCAGCCCGTTGGGCTTTTTTTTCCAGCGAACCAAACTTGTCCAAATTATACTATTTATTTATATCATCATTATCATTCTGCCTTTTTCCTGCAAATCTCACATTTCCTCAATAGATATAATGGATAAAGGGGCGTTTTAGTCTTTATTTAAGTATTTTACAATCAATTACCTTAGTTTGCACAAATGTCCCATCTCTGTGCTCCTGACACGGTCCCCGTGTTAACTTTTAAATACTCTCTGTCGCTCGAGAGTAGAAATATTCTCCCTCGTCCGATCTACTGTGCATCATAAGACCAAGTGGATGAGGAATTATTGAATCTACATTGTCAGTCTGCACCTGTGATTTAAATAATGTCCTTTAAGGTGTTATATAGATACTTCAGAAACAAAGCTATATTATTTTTCAACATTATTACTTTTAAACACATAAGATAGCATGCCGTTAATCTATATACAATTAACACGAATTAGTCCAGATCTTTTGTTGTTAAAGTACAATTTCCAAAGTTTCCTGGTGTACTAGCATCTGATATACACACAGTGGAGTAGGAGGGTCTATTATTTAGGCCAATTCATGACATTCACAAGATCACACATTTATGCACACATTCCCCGAGGGTGGGTGAGATGGCTTAGGGAACAATGACTGCATTCATGCAACAACAAGGCAGTTTGATTAGATCTAAATTCTTCATCTCTGTCCAAATTTTCTTTTAGATAATACCATGGATAGAGCGCCCTCTCTTTTCTGGCCATGCCACTGTTTGTTCTGGCCCCGCAGAAGACGAACCAGAGGTCACACAAACAACTCCACAACCAACCGACAAAGAGGTAGTGACATTGGGCAAACTCTGACATTGTCAAACATTTTTACAGAGTTTTTCTACTTTTTAGATGAGAGTGCTTACAGCTGGAAATGGGAAAAAAATAAAAATATCTACTGTTTGATTAAAAGTAGAATCAAACTAATGAGGGCACATGTTAATAAGATTGAAAATGTATATTACATATGAAATACATGTATCTCACAGAACATATATATTATATGTAGTGGATAATTAAGTTACCGTACTAGTTTTTAATATCTTGAATCAGCATTTAATACAGATGGAAGTGCAATGTGCAATTGTTAATTTACGATTAATTTAACAGGTTCACAAGAAAATATTTGAAATTATTTTTCAGAAGACACTGGGAACACTGAGGAGGGAATACCTCTGAAAACATCGTCCCTCGCTGTTGGATGCAATGTGGACAAGGGCCCAGCCAGACATGGCAGCTAATGTCGGTTGAGGCCTAAGGGCTTTTTGGTGCAGGAAATGTCACTGTTCACATACTCCTATTGTTAGTATGACACACGATCATACGAGCCTCACAGCATGTAAAATGATTCCTGATAGTGTTTTTCCTGTTTCTTGAATTTAGGAGCTTTGTTTTGTCATCTTACAGGCATTCTGTCTCCAACACAATGGCCCTGCCTCAAGGCCAATGCCTTGTTGCACACTTTCACATTATAACCATATAAAGTATATGAAGGTTCACTACAAAAATTAGATAGGTTAAGGCTTGTCCAGTTTATAAAATATATAAGCTCTAGGGTTTCTCAGTGGAATGCTTAGATTTCCAATTTGTTAATCTGTGCCTTTTTTATTTGCCCCTTTGTGTGCTAAATATTTAAAAACTGTGATTCAAATGCTCTTAGTTAATGATTTTTTAAAATAAAAACTAACTACTTTAGAAAAAAGAGTGACTGTGATTTTTTTGGGGTCAGAACTCAGGGTCTTATTTGTTTACTAAGTATGGTCATGTAGTGTGTTCACTTTTTGTTGTCACAAAACTGCGATATGTGCCTTAGAGAAGTCTGCTTTCCATGTGCATTTTTATTGTAACCCACAAATTGTGTAAATACATACAATAAATATTGTGTTTATCTTATACCTGTTGCTGTTATATTTGTAAAATTATTTTTACCTTATTTTTTAAAGACACAAACTCAGGGGTTTTCAAAGTGTGGGGCGGGCCCCCCTGGGGGGCGCGGTGCGATGCTGAGGGGGGCGTGTGACCCTGGGGAACATGCTTTTTATTCCATCTTACTACAATAAAGTGTAATTGCACATCCTTGTTAGTTGAACTATATATCTTTTTTTTTGTTTCTTTAACAAGGATACGATGTTATGTAGAGATGTACCTAGAACTATTTAATAGACAAATTCTGTTATTTATAGTTGCAGCGGAGAGTGGGTGGTGGGGTAAGGGGGCGCGAATTGTTTTTTTTCTTGCTGGGGGGGCGTAACAGAAAAAGATTGTGAAGCACTGCTCTATAGGGTCAAAAACTTTAGCAAGCACAGGCAATTTTAACATGGTAAGATAGGGGCCAGGGTTAGCCTTAATACTTACTTAATACGTATGGAATCAGCTATGTACTTTATTCCAAACATTGCACACACACAGCATTTATATTATGGACTTTTCAAATTATAATAATAATAATATGTCAGCAGTTAAATTAGTGAGGTTTTCTGAAGCCATAAGGTGCAAGCCGTCCCTGAGTAACAATGTATTTTTATTTTTGTGGTTATATTTTTTATCGGCACTAATAAATGAGAAACTTATAATTTTGGAGTTTTGGCAAAGTCTCTATGAAAAGTTGCCAACTATGAAATTGTTGGTAATTTATTGTATTTTAAATATTTGGACATTTTAGTGTGTATGACTGAATAATTTAGGAAATTACATACTGACGTTGGACACTATTTAAATTTTTTTTTTTTTACTTACTCTATTTCAGTAATAATCCAGTAATAACAATCTGCTAACATGGACTTGACAACTGTAGTGTCCTAAGACCTTGTTTCTTGTGACAGCTTGTAAAACAAACGCTGACAGCTGGATTCATGAGATAATCTATCTCTACTTCTACCTGTACTGAAAAAGTTAAATAAGTTAAATAATTAACAAATATTTAATACGTTATAAAATGTGTTAAAATACTTTATTATTATCATTTTTATATAACATTATTTTTTAAGGGGCGTTCTACGGTATTTTACTCAGGCGCAACCGAGGGCATCATCAGAGGTCCTTCTATAGGGGTCCTGCAGTCTGAGACAAAAAGAAGTTAGCAGTAGCTGCGCCTGGCTGGCAATAACTAAAACTCCATTATCATCTTTTTTGCTACTTTAAGGAGCACAAGATTTCCCCGCCGCACCAACACTTTGGGGCTGAGGTGGAAACGTAGAACCAATCATGTTAACATCTGCCGGTATGTTTTTTTAAAGAAAGTGTTTCGCTCAGTTAGCCGTTGCTTTACGCTCTGCCATTGAATTAGCTGAGTCACATAGCTAAGCCTATCAGTGATAACCAGTAAAATGTGTTATTTTACTAGAATTGTTTTTCCTGATTAAACAATGTTTTCTATGTGAATCATATACGATGCTTTGGTAGTACAACCACGGTTTCAGTTACTTTTATACTCAGTTACAGGCTTGTTATTGTGGTATGTCATGTGTTAGATTATGATTCCGGCTTTATAAAATGTCATACTTACTACTTTGGAAAATCGGACATATCTGACATACCTGTACATGTAATCGTTTCTCTCAAGACAAACAAATAACTTTCTTATATTTCATCTCCATAAATATGGTTGCTTTACAATAGCTTTTAAACGTTGAATGTTATGTGACGGTAAATGCTATGAACCACCTTTCAAATGCAGTGTCATCGTTAAGCTCAACAACCATACAGTGTTTTTGAATATCGTTGTGGTTGCGGAACTTGATAAGTTTAAAAGTACGTTTCAGAACACGCAATTATTTCAGAAAATATAGGTAAACATGTCGGATAAATAAATTATGGTTATACATTATAAGTATTAATAAGCCGGCTGTGGCCTTGAATTTGAATAAGCAGTCTCTGCGTCCCTCACAACACGAACTATGCTAGATATCCTGCCTGTAACTGAAAAATGTTTTTTTTTTCAAACTAATTTGAAATTATCCTGATAATCGAAAACTTGTCTTTTACACTGTTACGTTGTCATTTTATATTTATAGTGTATTTTCGCTGTGCAAACTCTAAATTGATATTTGTTTTTAGCTGGAATAATTTCACTTCTTGATGAGGAGGAGCCTCAGCTCAAGGTAGGATGTGAAATCATAATCTTAAAAAAACAGGCTTTTTAGGGGTGTAGTCTTTGCTAAACGCCATATAACACCTTGAAGTGAACATTGAAATAATCTCACAGGTTGATATTTAAATTGTGCAACTGCTTTCATTTTTCTTTGCAGGAGTTTGCTCTTCAAAAACTAAATTCAATAGTAAATGACTTTTGGGCAGAGATTTCTGGATCAGTGGATAAAATGTAAGTATATCTACAATTGAACCGTCATACAGTAACCAGAACCAGAAAGAATGTATGGCCATGTATGCCAGAGACAATGCACGATATGTGCTCAAGTGTCAAATTGTGAAAGTAATTTAAAGTAAAAGAAAAAAAATATTCAGAAGCCATGCAAAAGAAACAAAAAAAAAAAACGGTAAAAGTAGAAAGGTACTGCATGGGCAGCACCATCTTGCATATTTAAAAGTAAACTGTATTTTATGCCATAATTGACCGTTTTGAAATTTTAATTTTTTATTTCTATTGTTTTTTTTATATGATGCCTTATGTCTTCTCTAAACCTTTATTTAATACAGTGAAGTGTTGTATGAAGATGAGGCATTTCGGAGTAGAGAATTTGCCGCCCTGGTTGCTTCAAAGGTTTTTTACCACCTCGGAGCTTTTGAAGAGTCCCTGAATTATGCTCTTGGTGCTGGTGATCTCTTCAATGTCACAGATGACTCTGAATATGTGGAAACCATCATTGGTAAGTAATTGAGCTAAAGCAGCTTAACTAGTTTACCCTTGGTTTGTTTTCATTCTTTAGCATGTCCTCTGCAGGGATTCAGCTGTGGTTCCTAAACATAACAGCAGAGAACTTAATGCCTTAGATGTAGCTCTATTACCTCCACCCAGTTTTGCATAATACTTTTTGATGTTAGGTTGCTGGAGTTATTTTGAAAAAAAAATATATATTTTCCTCCCTGCTAGCCAAATGCATTGATCACTACACCAAGCTGCGTGTTGAGAATGCAGAGCTGCCAGAGGATGAGGAGAAGAAAAGCATTGACCCTCGCCTCGAGGGCATAGTCAACAAGATGTTCCTGCGTTGCCTTGACGATCACAAGTACAAGCAGGCAATTGGCATCGCCCTGGAGACCAGGAGGCTTGACATGTTTGAAAAGACCATCTTGGAATCAGTAAGCAGCTGTTTTATCCTTGGTTTGATTGACTTAATATCTAGTTTAACTAAAACAAATGAGGTGATCACTGTTTTTTTATTCAGTACATGTTACAATCTCACTGTAATTATTATGAAGCATTTCATGTCTTTACTGTGTTTTTATTAGTGTTATATTATATAATATTTTGGCTGCAGTGCATACCTAAAAATGTTGCCTTTAAATTCTTCAAAATGACGTGTTTGTATTTACACTGTGTTGTTCTCATCTTTGTTTTTACAGAGTGATTTAAGTGGACTCCTAGCCTACAGTTTGAAGGTGTGCATGTCTCTGATGCAAAACAAGAAATTTCGGAATGAAGTTTTACGTGTACTGGTCAAACTTTACATGAATTTGGAAAAGCCTGATTTCATAAATGTCTGCCAGGTATGTTGTTTTATTTATTTTATTTTTTGTAAATATTTCCTCAAGCATTTCCAGATTATCAAATGAATGTTAAAATCCATATCCCAAAAGGGCTACATGTATTATTTTGTATTTTATTGTATCTTTCTGAAAACCTTTTCCATTTTGTTTCCTATCCTATCTTTCCTCTAGTGCCTGATATTCCTGGATGACCCACAGGCTGTGAGTGATATCCTGGAGAAACTAGTGAAAGAGGACAACCTGCTGATGGCCTATCAGATCTGCTTTGATCTGTATGAGAGTGCCAGCCAGCAGTTCCTCTCCTCTGTCATCCAAAACCTGCGCACCGTTGGAACACCCATTCCAGCAGTCCCTGGCTCCACAAATACAGGAACTGTGCCTGCACCTGACAAAGACAGGTGTGCATGATAAGTTGTGGAAAAGTGACCCACTTACCGTGTTGAATTTCACTTTGAATTGTAATTAGGTCATGCTTTGCTTAAGAATATTTTTTTCTTTCGTGCTAATCTAACAGTGATGCCATGGAGACGGATGACAAAGCTGGCAGCTCACCTGCTGGAAAGTCAGCAGAAACGGTAAAAAAATAATTCTGAGTTGTTATACAATTTTCCATATTTTACTTTTTATATTTTCCATTTGCAAAAATAAAAAACATGGTTTTTTTGGTTGTCTGATGCAGAAAGATGAGCCTAAAGACCAGAATGCCAAGATGATCAAAATCCTGAGTGGAGAGATGGCCATCGAGTTGCACCTGCAGTTCCTGATCCGGAATAATAACACAGACCTAATGATTCTCAAAAACACAAAGGTAAAATTGTCCGGCCAGATTTTCAATGTCTTGAAAAATATATGCTTTTTTTTCCCTTTCTTTTATTAAATGTGTTTGTTTGTTTAGGATGCAGTTCGAAATTCAGTGTGCCACACAGCTACAGTCATAGCCAATTCTTTCATGCATACAGGAACAACAAGTGACCAGTTTCTAAGGTAAAAAAAATCCCCAAGTTTTAGAATCTATTGGGTTTCCTTAAGCATTCGAACTGAGGGTCTGAGTCTTCGATTTGTCTTTATCTTATAGAGAAAACCTAGAATGGCTTGCTAGAGCGACCAACTGGGCAAAATTCACTGCTACAGCCAGTCTGGGTGTCATCCACAAGGTAAACCACATTTCCTGTTGATGATGATAATAATAATAATAATAACAAAATAAATAATAAAAAGTAATAAAAATAAAATAGTATAATAATAATAATAATATACAATTGAATTGGTACACTTTGTTTCCAGGGTCATGAGAAGGAGGCATTGCAGTTAATGGCCACCTATTTGCCCAAAGACACTTCTCCTGGCTCGGCCTATCAGGAGGGAGGCGGTCTGTATGCTCTGGGCCTTATTCATGCCAACCATGGAGGGGACATTATTGACTATCTTCTCGGTCAGCTCAAGAATGCCAGCAATGATGTAGGTCCAAGTACTTTTTTAATTTTATTTCATTTTATCTATGCATCCATTCCCTTTTACTTCATAAATTATGATATTTTAATGCATTTTATAGTGATCTATACAAAATAATTTCCAGAATTGTCTTTATCATAAGGTGTTAGATTGGATACTTTGGTTGAGCAATGGTTCTCCTTTTCTCCACAGATTGTCCGCCATGGTGGTGCCCTCGGCCTTGGTTTGGCTGCACTGGGCACAGCCAGACAAGATGTTTATGACCTTCTCAAGTCCAATTTGTACCAGGATGATGCTGTTACTGGTATGGAGAACAGTTTCTAACTGTCAACAGAAAATGGCAGGCTGTCAAGTTTTTATTTTAATTGTTAAATGAACCTGCTAAATTGATTCAACCAAATAAACCAAATTAGTTACCTTACATTTTGAAATGTATTGATATATGCGGCACGTTTTAAACATATGTACCAAGGTTGTAGTGCCCCACACTAACTTTTGCATACATTATATTCAGGTGAAGCCGCAGGTCTGGCTCTGGGCTTAGTTATGCTGGGCTCCAAGTCAGCTCAGGCCATAGAAGACATGGTTGGCTATGCACAGGAAACACAACATGAAAAAATCCTGCGTGGTCTAGCGGTGGGAATTGCTCTTGTAATGTATGGACGCATGGAGGAGGCTGACGCTCTCATTGAAAGCCTGTGCAGAGACAAGGTGAGATTCTAGTACATTTTTGGTAATAACATTTTTTTTCAACATATAAACAATAATATCAATAAGCAGTTATTTTGGCACATGTTATAAGTTGAAGTGCATTGTACTGTATTTATGCAGTCACTGAAGTATTATCAATCCTTGCAGCAGCAGCACCTGATGTCTTGGGTCTTGTTTGTAAATTTCTGTCATATTAAAATCTATTACTTTATGCTGTTTGCCAGAATCACTTCTAAATGAGCTGCCTGTGGGAAATGACTAATAAAGTATTGGTAGCTATAGTACATCCACGTCTCACAGCTCTGTTTCCATTTACCCTCTTTAAAAGGATCCCATCCTGCGGCGCTCTGGAATGTACACTGTTGGAATGGCATACTGTGGATCCGGGAACAACAAGGCCATTCGACGTCTGCTACATGTCGCTGTAAGTGTTTCCTGGTATTTATATCTCAAAATGGAGGTTGAGACAGGATAGTCATTCAGGCAGAGAAACAAATGCACTCTGCTCTAGCTGACAAGATCTTTGCATTTATTCTAAACAATTATTTGTTTAACATCACATTAGTGCATCAAATGCTGATGAATGTCATTGTAGTTTCTTAACATTTATTTGGTACATTATAATTGTTTGAACAATATGATCTGCAAAAACACAATAGTGACTGGAGAGAAGAACTGTTACGATTTATCCACTAGGTGGTACTATATATGAACTTTCACAAGGCCTAGTAGCCGAACGTGTCATAACATCCGGGCAGTTACACGGTGTGGATCCATTCCTGTTAATTGTAGAACGTAATGACTCTGCATATCCGCTTTGCTAATTTGACCCCATTACATTTTCTAAATGAAGGTGAGTGACGTAAACGATGACGTGAGGAGAGCTGCTGTCGAGTCCATTGGCTTCATTCTATTCAGGTAGGAATCAAACTAACTTGCTTTTATGCAATTTTGTTGTCCTGATGCAACAATCAACCAACACAAAATATGTTGGTAACAAGTAAAATAGCAAATAATTTATCTTTGTAATGGCTCATTCTGTCTTTAAGGATAAAATTACCTATAATTTTATTATGTATGAGAAGTTGGTGTGATTTGATTCTGATTATCTGGTCTATCTGATAATTTCAGGACAATTAAATATTTGGTCTGCAGTGCAGTCACAGCCAGTGTAGTCTGGTGTTGATATTTTAAAATAACGATTATTTCCTTCTATTTTTATGTATTATTCTAAATATAGTGTATACACAGAGCTGAACAAACCCCAAAGCTATTATCATTGCTGTGAAGTGAGATAGATATGACTTGGTTTGTAGTGGAACGCAAGAAAGCATTCTTTTCATTTTAGGCACTTTTTATTACCTGCCTGTTTAGAGTGATTTATAGATCGAAACCTGGAGCAGCCATAATCCAAACATCTGCATATGACATTTAAGCACTAAAAGGTAGCACAATGTTCTGATTACATTTCTCTCTCTAATGTTCAGATAATTTGTACGCTGTAGATTGTAGGTTGTTTTCTCTGCGGTGTTCTGGCTGGTAAAGAATCATACTTGGGTTTTTAATATATTTATTTTAAGTGGTCTCTTGTCACCTTCCTTTGTTTACTTTGTACGAACATTTGCAAATTCTTCCATAATTTAATGTTTTATCACCACCCCCAGACCACTGGGTGAATAGGGGGCTTAGAAAGCATTTCATTCTGCCACTAACAGTGGGAGACCTCCACATACTTTCCTTAATGTTTGCAAAGACGGAATAACTTTATTTAAAGTACTGACTTTTATTTGAAAACTTGCCAAAACATAAGGTTATAAGTACAGAAATGATCACTTCCCAGAGTCGTGCAAAAACACAGTCATTTAAAGAGTGCAGTCCATTACACTGAATAAATCTATTGTTGACAATGTTTAAAAGTAGCAATTGTGGTTGTCTTTGAATATTAATACAAACACTGAGATGGAATACAGCATATTTATACAGTCCACGTTGAAAGAATTACATTAATGATTTGCTGTAAACTGTGTTTATAAGACATTCCCAGTTCTAATCTCTCAAAATTTCCTATATCCTTTGCCTTTAGCATTTTGCCTTTACGTTGAATAAGGTCTTATTATCCATGTCTTCCAATGCTGGACAGTTGTGTAGACCAGTGTTCCCCAACGTTTTTTGCGCAAAGGACCGGTGTCGTACTATTTTTACGGACCGGTCGTTAAGTTGTAGCAGATAAATACTCATTAATAAAATACAATTTCAGGTGTTTTGAAATATTTTCCTACCTATAAAATCTTCCTACCCCAATTAACTCTGCATGGGCACAACAAGGATTTCTCAAGTGCACACAGCACTATAACTTTCTCCTACCAGACTGGTATAAAAAGTTAGAATCTTGTATCAATGACTCTGCGTCATTATGAGTTTATTGTTGTTTTCTCTGAGTATCACTGAGCACAAATGTAGTTGCGTTATTGATGATGTAATCCTAGACGTTCTGTTGTTCTGAAGATCTTTTGTTGATATGGGTATGGATCAAGTGATCAAGTAATCGCCAAAAGGAAACATTATTTCTCTGTGGCCAGGCACCAATTCTCCCACGGACTAGTACCGGTCCCTGGCCCAGTGGTTGGGGACCACTGGTGTAGACAACCATCCGCCACTTAACTATGTTGCGGTGCTGAGTACAGTGAAATTTCCTTCCCCATGATTTGATGACATACGCAGTAGCCACTCAGGCTCAGCAATTTTCGGCCAAACTTGCTCCTGCAATGAGTGCAACTTTTCGATGCTTTTTATAGTTTCAGTTTTATACACAGGTCACATGCTCCCGGAACTTAATGACCTCAGTTTCAGTCAGAAGTACTGCATCCAACACAACACCCTGAGGTGGCTGCACGATGGCTTGAGGTTCTCTGAGTGGACTCTGGTAGCCCACCACTCCAATGCCATTTTTTACTCCCTTTTTCATAAATAGCTTAGAGTTTTTTGTCATGGAAGACCTGAATGAAATCCTTGCGAAGGTCCATTCCGTATTGGACATCCTCGGCAGCCTTCCTGCACCCTGACTTGAGTAGGCTTTGTAATTACAAGTTATGAAACGTGTGAATGCCTCCCTAAAAGTTTTGTTGAACAGAGTGTAGACCAAAGGGTTGACACCTGATGACACGTAACCCACCCACACAAAAATCTCCATGAGTTGGCCAATCACATCTGCATCACAGGCCGTGCATAGAACAGAGGTGATGTTGGTGATGAAGAAAGGACACCACATGACCACAAATAGAAGAAAGACGATTCCCAGAACTTTTGAGGCACGCTGCTCATTGCTCAGAGTCTGCATTGACTTTTTTCCAATCGATGACATTCGTCGAAAGCTATTTTCTTGTCCTGTTGGAGAGTTCGTTGTGCATGTATTGGATTTCTCGTGTGTCCTAGAAAGTCGTCTTTCTGCTGCATTGAACTCTTCTGTTTGCGGTGAGCTCGCAACCTGTTCGTTCTGAAAGATGGTGGAGATGGTTGGTTGGCTGAAACGCTGAGACGTCCTTGACTTTAGCAAATAAACCTTTTTGCGCAGAACCTGGACTGTAAGGAGGTTGATTACCATCATGATGGTCAAAGGGATAAAGAATGCTGCCAAAGAGCCAAACATGATAAACTCTCTGAAGGTGTCTGTTTTCAGCAGGCAGGTGTGGTTACTGTTGAAGGTGATGTTGTTTGGTAGTGGGTAGTTCTTTAGCCCCTTTATTGGAATAGGAATTGCTATACCTGCAATATAAGAAGAAAATTGTTAGTTTAATAGGTTATCTTATTTTTCTGACTAAGCTAGTTTATTTTTTAAATTTACAATTTGATACTTGGTACAAGTATTTCAAATTCCAATAATACAAAGTTGATGTTTATGTCTAAAGCCCATTTTAACTTTAGCATCCTGGAATATGCTGATGTGAGGCAAATTGCTATTGACTATAACCTGGCATAAAATTGTTAAATAATGAGGAGAAAAATTATCATTAGGAAATGATGTGAACATGGTTTCTGCCAGACAATTGTAACTATTAATGAAGCAGTGAACTTCAACATTGTCTCCACAGATGAACGTTGTTTTGCTTTGTTTTGTATAGAAATATTTTTTAAAGTAAATCTAGATTCTCTGTTAAAACATTACTCCAATATTCATAAGAGAAAAGTGAATTTTCCTAATCTGTTTTTGTCTTGGTCACAGTTCTGCCTGGCTTGGAAGCCTGGGCTATATTGGCCATAGGAGACAATGTTTTGTTGCCCATTAATATTACATCTGAATCACTTCACCCTATTCATTTATAACTACATACTTTCACATAGTGTTTTAAGGTATCCTGGATCCTAATATCATATGAGAAAATCTTTAACAGTTTGCTTACAAATTGATATGAGCCACACCAGTGCAATCTTCAACATCGCTTTGGCCCTTGATTTATATTGGCTGTGCTGGATTGGCTTCTTAATGGCAATATAACGATCAAGTGAAATGGCGCATAGGTGCATGATGGACGCAGTAGAAAACAGCACATCAAGGAAAAGCCAAATGGGGCAGAGGAACTCTGGAAGAGGCCAGCCAGAGTCTGGGGGAAGAAAGAAAAAATTAAAGTCAATTCAGAAAGAATTTAATCTGTTACCTGTTATGTGAACTCAAATGCTCAGACCTCAAGATCAATATGTTGGGTTTTGAGAGACGACCCTTAATGACAGAGATGAGAAGTAGCACTTGTGTAAAAGAACACTATTGTTTGTTTATATCTTTTAGGAATGAATTCACTGGAAGACTTCATGTTTATGGAGCTAAAAGCTCTTTATGTAAATGTGCTCGAGACTCTGTTCAACGGCAGTGTTTATTTTTTGTTCCAGACATAAAACTGGCAAGTTATTATTCTGGCCTTTTTCCCGTCGTCTATTAACTTTGCTAAAGACTTTAGTTGGAAATATTTCTCTACATAATTCTCTTTTTATGTACTCTTCTTTCTTTGTGCCAAGTTTTATTCCAAACATAGAGGAAATCTCTATTTTCAATTGTGATAGATTCCATAGGTGACCAAACTCATTAAAGCAGGGGTGCCCACTCTTTTTTTTGTCTTGTCAGCTACTTTTCAAATGACCAGGCTGGAGTGTCTTACCTAGTTTGAAAACTCTAAATATATTTACCAATACAAACTGGATATGTTCCTCTATGCATTGTTATATATTTGTTATACTGTTTGATGAACCGTGCAATGCTGACATTTTTTCTCGTTTCTTTCAATAAACCCAGTACGGGCCTCTATTTTAGCATAGATCTCAAAAGTCACCTGAGCAGATTAGAGTAAGTTAACTAGAAACCAATTTTTTCTTCATTCTATCACTGGCCACAGTAATTTGCGTCCCTGTTGGGTATCTATCTAGAGGAAGTAAAATGTTTACCGCCACTATCCCTTTTATTTTGTCGGAAGTAATTTGTTTAGACATCGCAGAGATTGTATCTCATGCTGCTGACAAATGGTCCTCCTCTGCTGCAAGTAAATTATCTACTAAGCTTTGTTCATCATAAAAAGATGAAAACTAAGTATTTGTTTAGTTGTTTATTAAATGTATTTATTTAAAAGAAGGTTTTTTAGTGGATATTTGCCATTGTGAAAAGTTTCTATTCACTCCTACTCAAATTTAACACCGACGATGAATGTTTTTACTTGACTTTTGTATTGGCCTTAAATACAATAGTGTAAATTTAAGCTCTTGGTGAACTTACTGTAAAGAACAGTAACAAAGGCGATGGGCATCACCAGGAGTCCCACCAGCAGGTCAGCAACAGCAAGTGACATCAGGAAATAGTTGGTGGCATTCTGCAACTTCCTCTCAAGGGACACAGCGAGAATGACCAAGATGTTGCCACCAATAGTGGGGATAATGACCATAACAATAAGCACAGCAGCCCATTTTAACTGAATCCCAGGTTCTTCTCTTGACCATGAACTGTTGATAGAGAGTGGATCTGTGACAGCCTGAGCCATAATGCTGTGGAGGGTACAGCCGGCCTGAGCGGGCGACGGAGCTCTGATCTTCCTGGTGCTGGACACTCGGTCAGCATGGTCACTAGGTCCTATAGCCAAAGGCAGAAAGGGGAGTGTTGGACACCTCTGGATTGGTACACAGGGCGTGTCATTTCTTGTCTTGTATTGAAATGTCAGAGAAAATAATAAAAAAAAAACAGTTAAGGATCCAAACTCATTCAACTCCAAAGTAATCAGTAATCATAGCACAATTATTTCCACAGGGAAATGTTACCAGATGTCCTTGATTTTTATCAAGCCCATGCTCTCAAAAACATATGGGTCTGTTAATGCAGCACTAACAGATTGTTGTGGAGATTTTTTTAATATAAAAAAATATAATTATGATAAAAAATAATATAAAAAATGTGAAAATTGTTTGGTGAAATTCAAAAACATTACAAAAGTTAAGCATAATTGGAAAAAAATAGACTTTTGTTTCATGATAATGATAAGTCAAAAGGATTAAACCTTGTAACTTAAGTGTTTAAATAGAGTTATGAACCCATTTAGATTCAAATCTTGAATTTAAATGGGTTCATAACCCTATTTTAGTTGAAATCATTTTAAACAATTCTATACACTGAAGCAACAAAATGTCAGAAATGTCTTACCTGTTCTTGCAGCTAAAAAGCCTTTCTTCTTGATGTTTCAGACCTTGAAACATTAAGCAGTCTTCAGATCTGATCTGATGAATAGGTTAATCCAACGGTTGGTCCATTTCGTTCACTTTGTTCCAAAGCCTTTTAACATTCTTTTTTTAGCGTGACATTTCCGTCCTCATCAAATAAAAACGTGGCACAGAGTAGCCTCCCTCTGCAGCACAGCCTAAATCTGTCTCTAACTGAAGCAGTCCATGGTTTGGAATTTGTTTGGCTTCCATATGCTGGAGGAACCCCCAGATTTGCTATGCATCCCCTACTGTGATCACAGGTTTAAAACTTTCAGATGGTGCTACTCGTCTGCTTTTCTTTTTTTTTTTTTTTTCCCCGCAGTCTCGGCTGCTTCTTCACCGATTTACTCACACGTTCTCCCTCTCCCTCTCTCTTTTTCTCTCTCTCCCTCTTATTCTCCTCCCTCTTCTGTCGTATCTGTGAGTCAGACTCTGTAGAAAACAGATGAATGTCTTTCTGCTGGAGACATGCCAGTGGTTCTGGGAGGTAATTTCCTACAATGCAGCCGTCCCACTGTTTATATTTGTCACTTTTTGGTCTCTCTTCCTTTTTGAAGTGGGTGCTGGTAGGGGGTAATGTACGGGTGTATGGGGGAAAAATAAAACTCTTTAGTACAGAGGGGCTACATGTTCCTAACTACCTTGCCATTTTGTCCTCATTCCCCCTTTCGTGTTGTCATATGTTTAAATGTACACTTTTTTTCCCCCTCAGTTCTCTGCTTCAGTGGGGTAATTGGATTTTCTGCAACGTGATCTAAAACATTAAGGGCCATAAATAACCCATAGATTTTACTGTAATCATAAAACAACAAAGGAGTCTTAGTAGCACATTAGGACTTATCCTCCAAAATACCATAGCAGGTTCCCACTCCAAAAATAACTCTCATTGGATTCTTTTGACCCCCAGACGGTATTAGTTTGTCACACGTCCACTTTGTATTTTATTTCTATCACTAGTTTAAACGCTAATTTTCTCCAACATACCATCTAAGGCAAATTAATACTTTAAGGTGCTGAGTAATCGCAGTTAGTGTGAGGTCCAGCTAGTGTGCTGTTATCAGTACACTTTCACAAGTAAAATGTCAAACAACATTCTTGGTATGAAACTGATTGCTTCCTTTATCCCCTATGATTTCTGACCAAATACATCTGTGCGAATGGCGGGGGGTTGACAAAGTAAAAAACGCTGCTGTATTATTTTCAGCCATCTATTGAAATGGATGACGGAAGCTTTCAACCCTTTGCTGTAGAACAGATTGTAACAAAAAGTTAAAGTTTTCAGCTTTGTGTCAGCAGTAGTTTTTGATAGTAATAGACACAGTCAGGCATTTATCACAAACTCAAACGATGACAGCAACATTTTCATGCGGTTCTGTGATGCCCTTGTTATTGTCTTTTTCATTTGGACACGCCTCTCGTCTTGTTTCCTTTTAAAGTTTTGCTTCCAACCATTGAAGGTAGCTCAAGGAAAAGTGATTGATGCACATTGATGTCCCTCCATAATAATGTAATCTGTTAATATTTGGAGGTTTAAACTTTCTGCCACGAACACAGGGTTTCTAAATTCTATTTATTAGGACAGTAGTCACCAACCATTGGGCTGGGGACTGGTACACTAGTCTCTGGGAGAATTGGAGAGAAGGAATAAAAAGTATGTTATTATTTATGCAAACGCATCTGAGAAACCGTTACCGTTTGGAGATTTTGCTTCATGTAGACCAGCTTGCAGTCAACTTTCATTGTCTCCATACTAAAAAAGTGTCTTACTGTTCCTTTATCAGAACTCCAGAGCAATGTCCCAGTGTAGTGTCTCTTCTGTCGGAGAGCTACAATCCTCATGTTCGCTGTGGGGCTGCCATGGCTCTTGGCATCTGCTGCGCTGGAACAGGCAACAAGGTAGGTTCAGCTACTCTGTCAAAAGCCTTTTCTACTCCAAATGAATACTAAAAACTTTTGGTGTTTTGTTTGTCGTGAATGCCGTCTAACTGTTCACCTGCTGAGATCTGCCCGGCTTGGGAAGGTGCCAGCTGAAGTAGGGCTAAAAAAAATTTGGTTGAGTTGATCCTGCCACCACATATAGCGACCAAAAATGTGATGAATCAAGAACACTTGAGTAACTTGAAAATAACCTTTTCAAGCATAATGCAGTTTCTCTGCACGTCTTCTCCATTACTTGTAGGTTCACATTGCTTCTGCAGAGGTAACCTGTGTTGAGTTGTTGGATTTGATGTTTGATGTGAATCTTTGTTAGGCTGTAGCACCGAAAAAAGGTTGTTTGGAACTTTATTCTAATCTTATTTGAAGCCAATTCACTGGGGTTAAAAGTCGTTTCGGTCCAGGCTCTGGTGTGAGCTGCCCAAGAACTAAAGCTTTCATCTTAATTATTTTGTAACTGCAAAGTAAACGAAATAATGAGTTTCCTGTTGACGTTTGGCATGAAATGTGCAGCTTTTGTTGAAGTGTTAGTTGATAAAATAGTCCAAACTTCCACTGGGGAATTGCAGCCCATTCCAAAAGAAAAGGCTGAAGCTGACAGACATTCTGAGTGCTCCAGTTCTGTTTTGTTGCTCTATGCTGCGTCCATTTTTAGGTGACGCAGCCCAAGCAGAGTCATCAGAGCTTATTAGGTCTTGGAGCAGCAGAGTGAATGTTTTTTTGAGATCTGATTAGAGAATGGCACAGAGCTGAACTGCTCCAGACTTCCACCGCTAGTCTTGTCCAGACAAAGACATTAAGCACATAAGAACAACATGCCATGCAGTGATGATGTGGCAAAAATGGATGCCTAGATAGATGAAGCCAGATTTCCTTACTAGTATCACTCAAGCAAATTGATTTTCATGCAAGATGTCTCAGTTTTTTGAAGTTCTTATGTCAATTAAAAATGTATTGCAAAGCAAAATGTATTTTGCACTGACAATTTTCAATGATCTAAAAACTTCTAGCATCTAAACTTTAAACCTCAACACACAAGTCTGTACAAGACATTTTTTTAAACTGTGTGTGGTTAAGAACCTACTTTATATTTTTCAAATTGAGCCTGACAGTAAATGCGCTTAATTAAACCTCCAACAACCTTAGAGCAACTGGACACGGCTGATGGTGTTGGCTTTTACACTTTGGATAATCACATCAGTGTGCAGCTCTCCTTATTTCAACCCAGCCAAGAGCACTGATGAAGCCTGGTTTATTTTACCTCCACTATCATCATCTCAGTTTGTTTCTCTTTCCCTGCTGGAGCTGACGCCTCCTTTAAATTCTGCTGGTGTTAGTTACAGCCCTTGCTGCTCTGCAAGAGTAAGGAGAGCAGCAGCAGCTCCAGCGGAAAAGTAGGTGGTCTTCACTTGTTCATTTACAGCCATCACGGCTGCAAACTGAACAATACAAGGTCGTAGCTGTTGTTACGGTTGTCACTGGCAACCAGATAGCGCTGAAACTAATGTCATTAATTTGTACGGTCTGGTTGACTGTGTTGATAATCCCTTTCCTCCACTTCCCTAAATATAAATGCCCCAATGCACTGGTGAGGCTTTTGTGATGGCAAAATATGTAAAAAAAAAAAAAAAAACACTGATGGATGACATTGGTGTCATTAAGATAGGTTCAAATCAGCGTTGCATTAGAGCAGGGGTATCAGACTCGCAAATGGTCAGCAGAACGATATTTTTGCACCACCATGTGAAAGTTGAATATATAATAACATTTTATAAATTTGTTCTGTAGATTTTATGGTCAATCCTATAGTTCTCAAACCCCTCATCCACAATCTCCCTCTGGTTCTGTGTTTATTTACACAGAATCTGTGGGAAATTTTTTTAAATAAAATTTTTTCTTTTGTATAAAACACTGAAAGCTGATGCGGCCCTTCAGTGAAATGATAGTGTTAGTAGTGTGGCCCTCAACCTCTTTGAGTTTGAGACCTGTGCATTAAAGGGAACATGTTATAAGATTATCCTTAATATTCATTCATAGCGATTTGATCGATTTAAGTTAAATTCTCATGTTTTTATTTCCACAGGAGGCCATTAATCTGCTGGAGCCCATGACCAACGACCCAGTTAACTATGTGAGGCAGGGGGCCCTGATTGCTTCTGCCCTCATCATGATTCAGCAGAGTGAAGTCACATGTCCTAAGGTCTGTCTGAAATATTATTATTCTGATAGTTTGGTCTTACTTATAAAATTGTGGGTTTTTTTTGCTTTGTGTCTTTAACCTAATTAAATGCATAGTCATCAGTTGATTTGATCCAGTTTTCCTCAGTAACAGTGTGTTTAAAGAATCATTACTTTAAAGCTGTGTGGTGGACAAATAGTGACCACACAGGAACATCTGCTGGACTCGCATCCCATACCTTGTCACACACAGTTTAAATATACCAGACCCCTTCCTTTCCCTTTGTGGGTTTTTTTTTTGTTGATTCTTTGCGTGTGCAACAGCAGGCCTCAAAGCTCCAGGAGGTATGTAGAATTGTGCAACAGTTTTTCAGAGACAGACTGTGGAACATTATACACTTGATTGTTTATTGCAGCGCTTCAGCATTTCCACCTGTTTAACAGTTGTCTACAATGGTGTTGCATGTCAAAATTCAGTGTCCTAATTGGTATGAATAACTAGCAACCAGAAGAATAAACAGTTCTCAAGATGTTGTCTGTCATCATCTATGTATCGATGTATTTTTTTATTATTATTTGTTTTGTTTATTTCAGTGTATGGATCAGTTGTGACTGAACCACCTGTGTCTTTTATGTGCGGTTCTAGGTCAACCAGTTCCGACAGCTTTATTCCAAAGTAATCAATGACAAGCACGATGACGTCATGGCCAAGTTTGGTGCCATCCTTGCTCAGGGAATCCTCGATGCAGGCAAGTTTGACTAAGCTGGTATTTTCTCCACCTGCTCCTCCACCCCTCCCACCCTGCCCTTACGGGGGAACAGCCAACCCCATTTCTTAATTGAACTGTAAACAACAGTCACTGCTGAACACTTGTATGGGCCTGTGGTTATGAATGTTGAGTCATGCTCAAGCAAACATAGATTAGCCTAAATTGGTTGACCACCGGAGTGCTGCCTTTCTGGAACAGATCATGCTAAGGTGCATTGGGGACCCTTAGTCCAACCTCTCAGCCCACATGGTTTGGTGCTCTCCCCAGGGTGATTACTGTTTGTCTGATTGTCAATCTGTTTGTGTGTCTGTGCAGCTGTTTGTGGACACAGGCATGCAATGTGTGTCTGTCTGTGTGTGGGGTCCAAGAGAGCTGTATATCATCACATAGCTAAGGCACAAGGCTGTACTGCAGAAATTGAGATCTCATCCATTTTACTCACTTGCACTGTATATACACAAACATTCAGTGTGGGCGGGAGGTGAAACCTGTTTCTAACACCGTCTGAAGGCCTTGTAGACAAGACGAAAACCAGTGCTGCTTGGAAACACTATCAGGTGTCACTACTGTAACACCTGGGAAACTAGGAGCTCAATGAGTTGTTTTCATCTTCCTAAACCAGACCTCTTTATTATTTGTGAAATCCCCCAACTCCAGATCTGTACTTGTTTCTTAACATTTTTCTATATGTACCTGTAGCAACTTTAAGTCTATCAAACGCACTGTTGCCCACACTGTTTAGAGCTTTTACTATGGGTCTGGGTCTTGCAGGGGCTGAGGTCCAATGGGCTGGGCTGATAATTGTATTTAATTTGATGGGCGGAAGCAATTAGTGTAGTTTCATGATCTGCGCTGGTCATTATGAAGGAAACGTCAGACTCTTTGTTGACCCTGTTACATTGTGCATTCATTTTTCTGTCCCAACACAGTTAACACACATTTTAACTAGAGCTGGAACAGCTGTCCATCAGTCCCGACAGTCTGCTTGAAACAGTCAGTCCTACTGTAGGTGAAATATTTGATGTACTGTATGTATTTTCTAAATGTGTCTATAGTTTTATGTCTATGGAAAGAGCGCAATAATACACATTATATAAATAAATAAAAGTAAACATATAACATATGTATATATATATTGTCAGGAGACATTAATTAAGCAAAGCCTTGAGGCAATTAATTTGCAAATTAATTGCTGCATCCCTAATTTTAACAAATGTATAAAGTTAATGATCTTTTTGAGATTCTGGATAACCTAGAGACGTGGAGGTTTGTATTAGAGAGAAGAGGAATGAAGGTCAGTCGTAGCAAGACAGTGTATGTGTGGGAATGAAAGGGAGAACAGTGGAATGGTGAGGTTACAAGGAGCAGAGGTGGAGCAGGAGTTATTTAGGGGAGACAAGGATGGACAGGATCAAGAATGAGGTGATTAGAGGGACAACACACACAGAGAGGTTTGGAGAAAAAGCTAGAGAAGACGGATTGAGATGGTTTGGACATGTTCAGAGGAGGGACAGTGGATACATTGGTAGAAGAATGATCCTAGAGATGGAGTTTCCAGGTAGGGGTCAAAGAGGAGATTGATGGATACAGTGATAGAGGACACGGAGGTAGTTGGAGTTAGAGTGTAGGATACAGAAGACAGGGTGAGATGGAAATTAATTTGCTGTAGCAACCCTTGAAAAAGGGACGGGCAGAAAGGAAGAAGATATAAAGTTAATTATCTTTTATTAGCAAAATTACTATGAGAAATGATGCATAGCTTCATACTCACAAACCAATACACCAATAGGGTTGTAGTTAAATTTACCTCCAAGGGAAAAAAAAAGTGCAGAACCATGCTCTGTGTCTCTGCAGAATGAAAATAAGCCCACTAGAATAAGAGCTGGCAACGACGAAGGGCCGAAGGGAACTGGGCTCATCAAGTGCTCTTGACCTCTCCTCGTGTTTTCTTAGGAGACTTAAGTGAACAATTGTAGTCCTGCAGATCTCATGAGTCATATTGGCAGTGTTTACTGTGTGGGAGTTGGGCGGTTGTAACTTTGGCTTCACTTGTTAAGGTCAAGCCTCATTAATAAATCATTACCGTGACCAGAGAAATTAGTGTGCACAAAGCAAGACAATGGCAGCTCATTAAACCCACCGCTGTTGAAGCTGATTTCATTTTTTTTAGCTTTAATGACTGCTCCCAGATATCATGTTGAAGAAAAGAAGGATGTTTTCAACCCACTTTTTGCCGTATAATTTTTGAACCTACTCACTATAGGTCTGTTTTTGAGTTTCACCCTACATTTTCTAGCAGTTAAATAAAATTCCTACCGTTTTATAGTTTGCTGATCACCTGTGATCAATAAATCTCTTCTTCTGCTCAAACAATGGGAGGAAAACAGTTTTCCAGTCCATCACAGGACAACATACCAGAGACAACCAACCCTCCACACCCTTTCCTTAATCATGGTCAATTTAGGGTAAACTATGAACCTAACTCTGTTTTCAGGCTCGGAAAAGAAATCTAAGGTTAATGAATGCGTAAAGACCATTTCAAATAATTGGTTCAAAACACGTTTGTGGGCATAACTAGCAGTTTATATCATTTGGCACACTTTTTCATCTTGCGTCACGGATAATAGCTGTGTTAACTTGAAACTGTGAATTGTTATACTTCCTATCCTGCCCCAAAGTGTTCTGTGCAATTCATTCACTACTTTCTAAAATATCTTAAAGGTCTCAGTCCAGCTGTATCCTATAGTATTGATTTTAGATGGTTATTCATTTATAGTAGTGCTGTATGATAATTATCAGTCCAATTTTAGTAAACTGTGATGTCATTCAGATAAGTCCCTTACCTTATTGTCAAATTCGTTTTTAAAAACCATTTTAAAGTGAACAATGGCATCTTTAGGGTAGAAATACCTGTTTTTTGTCTGATAAGATTTATTTATTTTTAGCAGTGACTGTAGGAGTCAACATTATTTTCTCAATATTCTTTTCTTTCAATATTCTAACAAAAATACCTCAGAAATAATTCATGTGTCATTTAGTGATTTATGGCATTGCACTGGAGGAGGCAACAAAACATTTCATCAAAGACACTTCTGGGAAAATAAATTAACCAAATAAAATTCAACTCAAGAAGAAAACATAGCTTCATAGCAGTATTGACCAAATAGCACGCTCTCAAGTGCAGCTGCAAAAGTCATTTTCTATATTCAGCACCACTGACGCATCTGTTTTGATTTATCTCCTAATTAATGTTATTTCTGTGGCTAATTAAAATAGTTTTTCTTATCCTTAGTGTAATCCAGGATATTGAAGACAATACAAATCTTTGATGTGGGATTTTTCTGGAGACGTGTCTGTAATTTAAGGGTTCTCTCTTATCACCAGATCAGACAGGTTGAAGCCAAAAAATGACCTGAGCAGGGTGGCGACTCTCCTGCTCTGCCCCCTCACTGACCTCCAAATCCTTTCTTACACAATACATCTGACAAAAATTCATCCCTGATTGTTTCAGTCTTTGATAAATGACAAAATCACAAAATGAGCTGTTTTAGCAATTAACATTTTTGGATGCTGACATTACTGGTGGCCACGACCCATATGTTACGACACTGTCGGGGATTTTTAAGTTATTTCTTCCTAACAGTCCTTCTTCCTAATTTCGTCCTCCAACCAATTGTCACTTTCTGCCTTTTTCTTCCAGGCGGCCGTAATGTGACCATCTCACTGCAGTCCAGGACAGGTCACACACACATGCCATCTGTGGTCGGCTTGCTGGTCTTCACCCAGTTCTGGTTCTGGTTCCCTCTCTCCCACTTTCTATCCTTGGCCTTCACACCAACTGCTATAATTGGACTCAACAAGGACCTCAAGGTACTAAAAGAATCCATTTATGTCATTATACATTTGTAAGAATCACCAGTTCAGGCACAATGGATGAGAAAGTGGACATCCCTCTGTCTAAACTATTGTCTCAAACTATTTTGATAGTCTCTTTTTCTGTGCTTTGGTCATGTTGTTGCTACTGTAAATTTTATTTTATATTCCTTTTTTTCTGTTAAAGAAAAAATCAGAAGTGCATAAATCATAATCTGGTCACGCTTAATCTTCAGTCTTGCTTAATTGTGGAGTCTTGACAGCTATAGATTTCTCAGGAAGATTTATGCAGGATATGTATCAGAACAGTACAACAGTGGGGAGGTGTGATGTTGGAAGGACAGAAGACTTCACGGTGGAGGTGGGACTGCATCAAAGATCAGCCCTGAGCCCTTTCTTGTTAGCTTTAGTGATTGACGGATGAGGTCAGACAGGAGTCTCCATGGACCATGTTGTTTGCAGTTGACATTTTGGTCTGCAATGGGAGTAGGCAACAACAAGAAGAGAACATAGAGAGGAATGGAGGTCAGTCATAGCAAGACAGAGTTTATGTGTTAATGAAAGGGAGAACATTGAAATGGTGAGGTGGCAAGGAGCAGAGGTGGAGAAGGTGGAGGAGTTTAGATACTGAGGATCAACTGTTCCAAGCAGTTGAGACTGTGGAAAAGTGGTGAATAGAGATTTGTGTTAGTGTCAGCAGTGATCTTTCCCTTCACCTTAACTGACACAAAGTGAAGGGAAAGGTTTACAGGACAGTTGTGAGATCAGCCATGATGGATGGATGGATTAGACACGCTAGGAATACGTAGACGACAAGAGGCAGAGCTGAAGGTGGAGAAGTTAAAGATGCTGAGATTCTCTTTAGGAGACACAAGGGTGGGTAGGATCAGAAATTAGGTGATTAGAGGGACAAGACAGACAGGAAGGTTTGGAGGAAAAGCTAGAGAAGACAGATTAAGATGGTTTGGACATCTTAATCTGGAGGAGGAGGGACAGGGACAGTAGATACATTGGTAGAAGATCCTAGAGATGGAGCTACCAAGTAGGAGACAAAGAGGAGATTGATGGATGCAGTGAGGAAGAACATGAAGGTAGTTGGAGTTAAAGTTGAGGACAGGGTTGTTTACTCGCTGTGGCAGCCCCTGGAAAAAAAGGGAAAAGCCAAAAGGAATAGAAGAGTAACAACTGTCACCAACAGCATATCAATAACCAGCCTGTCCCCAGTCTAAGACCCAGGGATTACTGATTATTACTGAAACATAGTGGGCATTTTATTGACACCAACTGGATCTTATCTCTTAATTACCTCTCAAATCCAAAGCACACAGCAGCCTATTGTGTTTCCAATTAGGGAATGTGTTTGGTGTAGTAAGAGTGCGTGCTGGAGGGTTTGTCTCTGGGGAAACTTAAGGGCGGAGAGTTTAAAAAGTCCCTTCACTTGTTTCCTGAAGTTTGGTAATCATGTTTTACCTTTACTGAAGCTATTAAAATATGATGAACATTTTTGTCCCCAGCTTCTTTACAAAAAACGGCCTCTTACCTGACATTCAGCCTCTACGAAGCAGCAGAATTATGAGACAATAGAAGACTCAGCCGTTGTGCTGCACTGCTTCGTGTGCCAGAACAAGGCCGCTGTAAATCACCAAGTTCCAGTGAGCTGTTGTAATTTGACGTCTCGCACTTAAACAGAAGACACATGGTGCTGCCGAAGCTGAACCTTTTCTTTTATGCTTTCCTCACCACATAGAACTCCTTTTTCATTACACACAAAAGCAGCCTCTGGAACAGAACCACAGCAGACCTGCCTTTGTTCTCTCTGATGTAGCTGCTGAGTTTTGAAAATGAACAGTTGTCTGCCGACTTCCCTGCACAGTGAAATACATGAACAGTGCATGTCAAATTGACCTGCATTCATTGACACATTTTTTTGTAGACGTGACAGTCAAAATTGAAGGTTAACCAAAATGCTGTTGGAGTGTTATCACTGCATTAAGAGGAGAGTTATCAATCAATCAATCAAATTTTATCTATAAAGCCCACATTTACAAAACACAGTTTGTCTCGCAGGGTTGGTAACATCCTCTGTCCATAGACCGTCAGCCAGGATAAGGAAAAACTACCAGGAAAAAAAACCCTTGTAGCAGGGGAAAAAAAAGAAAGGTAGAATTCTTAGGGCAAACCTCAGGTGAGGGTTCCACTCTCTGGACGGACAGATGTGCAGTAGACACTACCTTAAACATGCAAGTACACAAATACATAGACAAAAATTAAAATTAAGGGTTCAAATATATAAAATGTTCAAGTGCCAGGGTCCATCTGGTACTGGGCTTATCACTGTCTGTAGTCGTGTCCTCACTTCCGTCCTGGGTTCGTTCAGTTTGCCCGTAGCAGCAAAACCGTAAAAGAGTGGAATAAGGTACTTATATGATACATGTCATAGGGGGACATTCGGGAGTGGATGTGACTCGAGGACAGGATAAAAGAAGACCACAAAGTCTATGAGCTCATTCTAGGTTCAGGATGAAAAATGTCCCCCAGCAGTCTAGGCCTACAGCAGCATATGTTTAGACTATTGGTCAGGTGGCCTTTCCATGCTGTTGTTGGTTTGACTGTGTAGTCTGTCTTATATATAGATGTTACATTTTATTGCACTTTGAGTGAATCCACTCTCCTGGAAACAAAGATTGTGATTCCACCTCATGTTGGCTACTGATCTCCAAACTCCAGAATGGAAAAATTAAAATGATTAGCTGTAAATTATAAGTGCATTTGACACAATGTCATTGAAGTATTGTCTGTCCCTCTGCTCAGATGCCCAAGGTGCAGTACCGCTCCAACTGTAAACCCTCCACCTTTGCCTATCCACCAGCACTGGAGGTTCCCAAAGAGAAGGAAAAGGAGAAGGTGAGGAAGATTTTTTTTTTTTTTAAGAAATCTGTTTGTAATTAATGAAAGGTAACTTATCAATATTCCAAATTGTACTCTGTACGGTCATTTTCCTGTCTGTTCACTTTATTTTGGCCCTTGAACATTTTTCCTCTTGGCCTGACTTCACAACTGCCAGTGCTCTTGAAGTAATCGATCAGCGGTGCACATCCTGCGGTCGACTAGTTCAGTACATTCGATGCTGAAGTGTTTTCAGAAGGCCTTGTGTGTTTAGGGTTTTGTCCGAAATGGTGGAAACATCTCTGCTCCCTCTCTGCATGACAGGTTTCCACTGCTGTTCTCTCCATCACTGCCAAGGCCAAGAAGAAGGAGAAGGAAAAGAAAGAAAAGGAGGAGGAGAAGATGGAAGTGGTTAGTGCAAATACTCAACACTCTGTTATAATGATCCTTTTTTTTTTTACACTCCTAAGATTCCAAACCGCAAATCAGTGCACTTAAGTCTTAATGTCATTGTAATCCTAACATTTCGATAATAAATAATAATGGCTTCTTTCTCGTATAGTAGAATTCTGTTGCCAGAAAGAAGCAGAATTTTTATTTTTTAACACCTTGCTCACACCTGCCTGTATTTTTCAGTCTGTTTAAGTCTGTTCATTCCTGCCTGCCTGGCCCTGACCCTCAGAGTGGGTCTAACATTCACTGGAGTATTTTTCTGTGCTGCAGCGGCACGTCTGATGTGCTTTGCCACGCTAGTGTCTGAGTTCTGGTGCTGAGAGACGAGTCTGGAAATGTCCAACCTACTCACATTTCAGGCTTTTGATTTTTATTTGGCTTTCGCTCCGAGTAAAGGTATCCACTCAGACTGCGGTGCCGTGGTTTTATAGACATGGCCTGATGTTTATTTTCTCATTTCGCTCCATTTTCCTGTTTTTCTTCAACGTGGACTTCATCTG
This sequence comes from Paraplagusia blochii, assembly GCA_016785265.1. NCBI lineage: Eukaryota > Metazoa > Chordata > Actinopteri > Pleuronectiformes > Cynoglossidae > Paraplagusia > Paraplagusia blochii. Next base: position 12,855 of record JAFBJS010007591.1, on the reverse strand, counting down.
TAAATTGTGTCTAAATGATAGTGGTGGAAAGATGAATAGAAAAGGAAATGTACTGATGAATGATTTGAACTGTCCGTTTCAACAGCACGTACTGCCCCGAGTAATGAAATGTTGTATTGTATTAAAATGTTGTATTAAAAAAGTGTTAAAGGGGAGCCATTACAGCAGGAGGAATGTAGATTTGTGCAGTTTGTGTTCTTCAGTAGAAATATTTAAATACTGGGAAAAGAAAGCAGAGTATTTATCTTAAAATGCTTATATACGTTATTGGTCTATATATATTCCACACAGCATAGACTGTATTCTTTTTTTTCTGTCTGTCTTTTACAGGAAGTGCAAGAGGGTGAGAAGGAGAAGAAGGACGAAGAGAAAGAGAAAAAGAAGGACGTGGAGCCAAATTTCCAGCTCCTGGAGAATCCAGCCAGAGTGATGCCTGCTCAACTCAAAGTCCTCACCATGCCAGAGAGCTGTCGGTACCAGCCCTTCAAACCAGTAAGTATCATGAGTTATTGTACTTTCTACTATAACCGCCCTGACTGTCATAAAATAAATTATTAGCATTTAAGATCCAGTACAGCTTTTGTCAGGTCTCTTAAAGTCACGGCTCTCTCCTTCTGTTCCTTTCTGTTCTGTTCTGCACTATAAACCAGGTGACTGCAGCTCTGCTGTAAATGTTGACAGTTGTGTGCAGTAAATGGCAGGATGACACGCAGTCAGCCAATGAGTGTTCACCCCAGAACATGTACGGAAGAAGCGCTGTTTGATCCCCTGTCCAGCAAACGTTGCCCCGAGTATGATCGTACAAATGATCGCCTCCAGTGCCATAAAACTGTCTTTGCTTGACCCGGACTTTCGTAAAGGCTGCTTTCCTTCTAAGGCTTTGTTTTCACAACCAAAGGCGCCTTCAGGAAGTGAGCGTTGACTTATCCTCAGATCCGGTCCATGTCCGGTGGTTTATAAAAAAAAAAAAATCTTTATAAATAAAGATGAAAAATTGGGCATCTATTTGCAACAGACCTGAAAGTAATTCCTCTAGTTGTTTTTATTTTTCCCTCAAAACCACCGAGTAAAAACATGTATGACGTTTTATTTGGGGAAAAACGAGACCCCCCCCATGTTTTTCCAATAGTTGTCATTCTGTAGTGGTTTAATGCTTGGTTTATGGATGCATTTTTTTGTCTTGATTTACTGAGGGACTCTTATTCATTAAACATCTATACATATATTTATTTTTCACTGTGTTATGTAGCCTGTTCTTGCCCTGGTCCTTCTAGTACAGAGGTCTTAAAGTAGTTGTCATCAAGTCACTTTAATGTCAGCCTTGACTGTTGTAAATCTTGAGCTGCACCTCTTAATTTAGCCGCGCTAACAATGGCTGTACAGTAGTACTGACCTTTAGTGGTGTCAAATGAAATGTTCTGCCCACCTCTTCAGATGGTTAATTGAGACACTTTCTAATTTAGGTGATGCCTTCACTGTCCTAGGAACAAGGGTTAGGGTTAGGGGTCTCAAACTCAAATAGGTTCAGGGCCACCTACCACACTTATTCACATTTCACCAAAGGGCTGTGTCAGCTTTCAGTGTTCAATACAAAAGAAAAAAAATAAATAAAAAATCAGTTTCCCATAGATTCTGTGTAATACAACAGTGAACCAGAAGGAGGCTGTGGATCAGGATTTTGAGAACTATAGGATTTACCATAAAATGTGGAGAACAAATCTATTAAAAAATGGGCTGCGAGTTTGAGACCCCTGATCTATCACTTAACTGCAATTTTACCTCAAGGTTTGAGCTTTTGATCCTAAAGCTGCCGTGATTCACCGTTTGTTCCTTTGTTTTTTTATTGTTTTATTTTGTACGTTTGTAAAGCGACTGTTGTTTTTGTCATCAGCTCCACACAGGCGGCATCATTATCATGAAAGACACCAGTGAAGAGGAGGAGGAGCTTGTCGAGCCCGTTTCAGCTCACGGCCCCAAAATTGAGGAGGAAGAGCAAGAGCCCGAGCCTCCTGAGCCTTTTGAGTACATCGATGAGTAAAAGTGTGAATACAGCAGAGGTGAGTTCACAGAAATCATCTCTGAGTTTTGGTTTTCATTCATAACTTCAGCAGCAGTTGATGGCTCATGTCCACAACACTGGTCTCTGTGTTATTTCACTCAAGGACTTTTTTTCCTCCTTTGTTCTCTGGGAGAGAGTTTTGCAGTGAAGTTGTAAATAGAGCCATAGCAACAGTCAAACTGAGTACGCATCTTCAGTTTGACTCTAGCGATGGTGACGATGTCATTCTGACCATGTTCTTCATCTAGCCTTTACTTCCAACTCGCTCCCAGGACTCTGCCAGACCGTCTCAGTAGGAAGTGCTGCTGTGTGACAGCACATAATGCAGGTTCTGTCCTGGTGTTTCCAAGCCTAACCCAGTTTTAACCGTCACTGACGAAGGAATGTAAACATCGCTGTCATCTCTAAACTTCTGCTCCCAGGGAAAACCTCCTGACAGTTCGCCAGTGAGGTTGAGAGCAATTCCTGGCAGATCGTCCTGTTTGTGTTGGACCGACTGCAGGCTGCCTCCCATGTGGAAACGTGCATTAATGAACCAAAATGTGTCACCAGGGTTGTCCAGATGCTATTACTTAATCCTAGAAGTAAACGTTACATAAAGCTTTTTTGTTAAAGTCCTTGTATTGATTTTTTTTTAACAAGACTCCGGACACTATAAATGAAACATTTTCTAAAAATAATATATAATTATTATCAACGTACTATGTAGTTGACTCAGCTAGCTGGACAGAAAGTGAGCAGAGCTTTTTCTCCGATCACAATTTTACACATACTTGCAAACTCCTTTTTGCAAAACTCGCAATTTTGATCCTAAAACGGGTGATTTGTGTGAATAGTAAAGAACCAAAAACTTTTTCCATGTCCATGTAACACCGATGTTTTCACTATAGCGACTAAATCTGCACATAATATTAGGCCCAATAGGTAGAAAGAATAACATATATTGTCTTTTCTTTAAAATGCACTCCAAAATCATGGCCCGCGGGCCAAATTTGGCCCACCAGGTAGTTTTTCTTTAACCCCATATATGAATTAGTCCATATTTTTACTCAGCAATGTAACTTCACCAAAAAAGAAACAATTGCAGAAACATTAGTAGTTACATGGAAAATGTTGTATTCCCCCTTGTGGCCAGAAAGATACTGAATTATTTTGTTGGTTTCTATTGTTTCCCTTTGTAAGTACAGTACGTATTGGATTTTCCTGAGTGTCCTGCCTGCAGTGTCTTGGTTTTAATGCTGTATTTGTCACGTATAGCGACTCACCATTTGTTTTCTTGTCCTTTCAGGTCCCAGAAGTGATGCCTCATCATGTTGGTCCAGTGTCTCCATTTTGTTCCTCCATCTTCCTCTCCCCTGCTTTGATTCCCTATTTTACATGTGATTTCTCCCCTGATGTAAAGGGATCATTTTACACACACACACAACCTACTGTATTATTTTCAGTCCATACAGTAAAATGGTATATATTGAAGAGCTGGCAGTGTTTGTGTTTATTTAAATGTACTTTTGTCCAGGAATACCTGTCAACCCATACCCCTTACTCTGGTTTACCTTCTCTGCACTGGTCAGTTGACCAGCTCTGGGTGGTGTTGGTACAGAAGGTAAATCCACGACTGCAGTGATGGAGAAACACCTGGTGTTTGAAATCATCAAATAAATATAGCGCAGTTATAAAATACTCAGTGAGTTTGAGCTCAACACGAAAAGTATTTTAGCAGGACATGAAAATGAACTTCTTTATCACTGCTATATATAAACCAACACGTGCGTCAGCAAAGTTTAATCAAATAATTCATGTAATTGTTGTAAAATATTCTCAATTACATATTATTTATACCTTACACTGATAAGTTATTCATGTATTACTTAAATATAATGTTTCAGTAATGGAGGACACTTGGGGAATTATATAAAAGCAATTAAATGTGTTAAAACATGTAATATTTATATATAATTCATAATGCATACATTCTTGGTTATGTTGGGTATCATCATATTATATCACTGCTCCTGTGGTGCAACTTGTTAAACCATGTTTCTATAGGTAGAAAAAAAAATGTACTATATATTTTTAAACAATACCTTATTTGTGCTGCAGAAGTAGATAACCGTTTAAAACAGGAGTCTCAAACTCGTGGCCCGTGGGCCATTTGTGACCCCACCACGATGTGAAAGATGAATTTATAATATTTTATAGATTTGTTCTCCACATTTTATGGTAAATCCTATAGTTCTTAAAACCCAGTCTCCTTCTGGTTCAGTGTTGTATTACACAGAATCTATGGGAAACTGATTTTTTTTTTCTTTTGTATTGAAAACTGAAAGCTGACGCAGCCCTTCGGTGAAATGGTAGTGTGGGTGGTGGCCCTCAACTTTTTTTGAGTTTGAGACCGCTGGTTTAAAATGTGTCTGACTGTAACATTTGGGAATTTCCTGGAACAGAATGGGAACAGGAGGTCGGGAAGCCAATGGTATTAGACAGTCAGTCTGAAATATGCTGTAATTCCACACCTTTGATTCTAAAAGGGGCAGAAACAGCTGGAGAAAGTGTCTGGGCAGTGACCAGGTCTTCACAGATGATTCGTTTTTATCATCTATTCCCATCAGAATACCTGTGGATGTTGATATTAGTCGCGGGTTCATTTTAATCAGTTCCTCCCATCACATTCCCAGATACTTGGTCAGGGCAGACAGTTTAACAACCTCACAGCTTTTCCGAATACTGCGTCATCTTCACTGGCTTTGAGCTATTACCCAGGTCTGTGATCGTCATGGCTCGGCGGTGGATGTAGTGAGGCACAGTGATAAGACTCAGCTGTTTGCTGCACTGAGAGTGTCTTATTGCACAGGTTCTATATTCAGCACATTGTCTCCCCTGAGTTTACGGCTTGGTTACAGTCAGGAGAAGAGAGGACAAACAGGTGGACGACGGTAAATGAAAAATATCATATTGAATGACCGACTTTCTTCTCAGGACATGTATTTGAAAATCACAAATCATCCCGAATGAAGTCAAAAGACGTTATTCCTAAATCATTGGGCATTATTGAACATTAATGAGGATATTTTAACAATGTCTGAGCAGTTAGTGTTATTCAAGATTTAAAAATTAGAAGACAGTAATTGAACGGCTAAAGTGACAGCTAATTTCTATAAAATACGACCCGAAAATAATGTTGTGACCCACTTGAGGGAAATCGCAACAATTTTAAATAAAACCTTTATTTTAGACTATTTTCCTTAGCTAAATATATTCTTTTAAAGACATAAATTAGTCTCATCCAGCACTTAAATGTCCCCACAATCAATTCTCCATGTCTCCATGTATGGCCCAGTACATACAAGAACTCTGATGATGTAGGAACCTGGGATCCTGCCTTGAAGAACATATATATATATATATATATGTATGTATATATATATGTATATGTGTATATATGTATATGTGTATATATACTGTATGTACTGTATATATATATATACAGTATGTATATGTATATATATGTATGTGGAGAACATATCTATAAAAAATTATTATAAATTAATCTTTCACATCAAGGTGGGGACGCAAATGGCCCATATATACATATATGTATATATGTATATATATGTATATATGTATATATATGTATACACACAGATATATATATATACACACACACACACACACATATATATATATGTATGTATGTATGTATGTATGTATGTATTTTAACATTGACTTTTGACAACATTTGATTTCTGTCCAATGTTAGTAAAGTGGCTCCTTGGCTCCAGCAGAGTGATACAGACTGAGAAATGATGTGAGTGGGTTCAATTCCCCAGACCAGGTCCAAGTGTAGATGCCACAGTATGTTGTTATAAAAATAGATTTCTGCACTTTTGTCTCTGAGCGAAGCAGTTTGAGTTTTTCTGTGTGTCTATTTACCTCACGATGACAATAATACGTCCAGCACTAAAGGAGGTGATATCAGCTCCATATCTGCTCCTGCAGAAGACATCAAAATGAATCCAATCCAGTTTTTTTTTTTTTTTTTTTTTACTATTTTTCTGGAGACGTGGCTGTGTTTCCATTTCCAGACAGACTGATGGAGATGCCACCTGGCTCCGGTGTGATGAAGCTACTGGAAGTGAAGGTTATAGGAGAACTCATCTCTTCCAGTGCAGGAAAGAACATGGAAAGAGAGGGAGTCAAAGTCTTTGGTATGACTACACTGGATCATGGAGTTAATGAGGTCTTTGAGAGTGTGAGTCAGTGATAGAACATTCATCGCTGAGCTGTGGTCACAACCGTCTGCTGATAACAAAGTAGACTTAACTATAGAAGATGATTGTTTGGTTTGGTCAGTTTATTTCCAAACCTCTCCCGCAACCCAGGTACCGTAATTTCCGGACTACAAGCTGCAACTTTTGTCACACAATTTCAACCCTGCAGCATTATGCAGAGATGTGGCTGATGTATGCATTTTTTCTAACTGCTTGAGCAGAAAAGGTGAGAGTGAGACAGGTGGTGTAGAGGAAGACGCAAGTCACAACCGCCAATAAACACCATAGAAGAAGAAGACATATAACGTATGGTAAGGCACTTTGTATATAAATAAAATAAGCATAACCTGACCCTCATCATGGAAAATGCAAAAAGAATGTGGCACATGTGGCTTGTAGTCAAGTGCAGGTTATGTATGAACAAAATGTTTTTTTCTTTAAAAAATGTATTGGGTGAAGCTTATAGTCCAGTGCGGCTTATAGTCCGGAAATTACGGTAACTGTTAGGAGAGAGAGAGCTGCCATTGGTCCACAGATAAGTGACAAATTGACTGATTCAGACACAGCAGCAGTCCCCTAAGCCCACATTCTGTCCTTCTTGTGGACTTTTCCACCTCTTAGCCTCTTCTACTACCACATATGCCAACATCATTAGATTTTATTTCTGCTTAGTAAAAGAAATTCCTCAAAACCAAATTCCAAAATGATGAGTTGGTACCAATTCCTGGGAAAGGCGAAAAGATTCCCTGGTTTCATCCAGTCCGTCAGTAATCTGTCAGTAGTAAACCTGAGCAAACAGGAGGACGGTGATGGTCACGGTTTGCGTGAGGAGACGGAGCATGGACGTCTTCGTCCGTGGCTGCAGGGTTCACGTGAATAAAAAAGGTGGACGGCTGTTGTTCTAATGCACTTCCAACGTTGGACTGGACGAGCCAGTGATGATCTGTCAGCTGGTGGTCAAGCTGTGAAACTGCAGACAGATGGAGCAGTTCAGGATGTGGTGGGTCCTGATCTCTGGGTCCTGCAGCTTGAAAATGTTCCTCGTCCGATCAGTTGATGACGAGACAAACCTCCTACGAGGAAGCAGCTTGGGTGAGTGTTGAACCACAGATCCTCTAATGATCATCCCAGCTCACCTTTAAACACAGACGGACACTGTTTTCATAGGAAATTTGTTTGTTTCTTCTTTGTCTGCTTGAAGACGTGGACATTGGAGAATCACCAGAACTCTGCTCCACCACACAGCTGGGACAGGAAGTCCTGCTGTTTCATCTGTAGTCAAACATTAACAGACTTACAGTAGTACAGTAGTTCCTCCACTTACATTTATTGTCTTTACTTCTCTTATTTTGTCAAACAAAGCTGTTCATTATTCTAATCCTATTCTACAATTCGAGCTAAAAAAGGTTGGATGTCATAAAAGGCAGTACATTACTAATCTGCCCCACTAGGGGGCAGGAGCTGGTAATTAATTGCTTTAATTAATTGCTTTTAATTGCTTTAATATTTAGGGAACGTACATTAACGTATCTGTGATAGAAGAGAGTCAGCTAAGTCAGGTGAAGGGAAAGGTTTACAGGACAGTGGTGAGACCAGCCATGATGGATGGACTAGAGACACTAGGAATAGGTAGAAGACAGGAGACCTGTCT